>OW285236.1:108068079-108331676 GCA_935421215.2 Melolontha melolontha | reverse complement strand
CAACCATTGATTTTGTTGTAATTTTATTATTTCTAAATGTTCGTATTTTACTTTCTTATATTCGCAGGTACTATAGTCGTTCGAAAATGTTAGTAACTGAACTTCACAGGGTGAATCTTTTTCTATCCATTTACTTTGTTGATGATCACAGATAAATTCTTCATAATTAATAGCGAGGCATTTTCTATCTGAATTTACATACTTTTTGTCATTGATAACTAAATACTGGGTTTTAGGTTTGATATAAATATATTCGGTAGAATTATAATGGAGAGGAAGGGGATACAATTGATAATAATTATATTGATCGGACTCAACGAGTGGGATTTGGATAATAAAAGTGATTTCTTTGTTTTTAATATAAGCCTTTACTTTTATTATATTTTCGATTAAATATAAATTTTCTATCTTTGCATCGATAGGTAACTTTAGATTTTCTGGTACTGATAAATTTGCTATTTCATTTATTAAATCTTGTGGTTTGATTATTGAAGAATGAAACACTTGTTGTTTAGCGAACGTTAATGCATTTGTAATGGTATCCAATATCTCGTTTACTATATTTGTTAGTAATATCAATTGATCGAATACTATATAGATAATTGTTCTGTTTCCAGTAATCTGTGAAACTTTTGTCTCTAACGATTTTAGTCTATTTTCTAACAATATCTGATTATCTTGTATTATTCTAACGGTATTATTAAAAATTTCAATTGATTTTGTAACTAGAGTAATTTGTTTCTGTGATACTTCCTTTATTTTATTTTGATTTTTTATTATACCTTGTATTACCTCATCGTACCTTTTAGCATCTTCTTCGTCCAAATTACCTGTTACTGCTTTTACGATATTACCGAGGAAATTAAATGCTCCTCTTACTATTCTCTTATGTTGATTCGGTAAAATTTGTCCAAGTTTTAATTTCATTAATTCGATTTCGTATTTTAGGATATTTCCATAATTTATTATTTCCATATTCCTAATATCTTCCCAATCTTCTTTATTCAATAACGTATTCATATGATTAAACTGATTTTCTATTTTGTTTATTTCTTCAATTAAATTGTCCAAGTTATAAATGTTAATAAAATTCCAATATGTTTGTATATTTTGTGCGGTTCCTAATTTTATAGGTAGTAATTCTGTCGTGTTTTTCATTTCCATTATATTAATGTTTCCTCTTGTTCCACAGACGAGGAGTCCGTAGAATCTGGAACAACACCATGTTTTAGATTTTTTGTATGAACTTTTCTTTCCTTATTTTTCTTATCAATAAGTATCGCGGTGTTATCTTCGTTGATTCGTTTAATTTTAAACGGGCCTTGATATGTTTCTGAAAGTTTATTTCTATTTAACATTCTAATATATACTTCTTGGTCAACTGTGAATGGTTTGATTTTAGCGTTTTCGTTTCTTTTATTTATTATTTCTGTTTTACTTTCTTGCATTTTATTCCCTAATCTTTCATATAATAATCTTAAACGATTCGAGTGGTCTCTAACATAATCACAATAATATTTCTTATCATAATAAATTTCGAAAGGATCTCTTAGTTTCGTGTGACCGTATGTTAATTCCAAAGGTGTTAAATTTGTTGTTGCATGTATAGAATTATTATATGCGATAATAGCAAGTTTCATTAATTTGCTTACAGGTTCATCCTTATTTTCTGCTCTTAATAATCGAATGTGTTCTATTAATGTCGAATGTAGTCGTTCGATATTACCGTTGCTGTTCGGATTTCGTGGAGTGCAGATATGTAATTTAATTTTGTGTTTTCCTAATAACTCTTTTATCAAATCATTATTGAACTCTAGGCCTCCATCGGTAACTATTTGCTCTACTGCTCCATAAAGCGAGAAATAAGTAATTAATGCGTCTGCGATTTCTACAGCATTTTTACTTGTAATTTGGATGGCTTGTCCTAACTTAGTGAACGCATCAACTATTGTTAAAAATAATTGATTTCCGATTGTGAAAACGTCTATGTGAATTTTCTCGAATGGCATATTTGTTTGTTCTGTAATATTTAGCGGTGGATGCGGTTGTTGTCGATCGTATTTATTTCTATTACAAATTTCGCATTTTTTAATATATATTGCTATCGTTTCCTTCATATTTTGCCAAAAATATTTTCTTTTTAATTGCGTTAATGTTTCATTTACGCCTCGATGGTTACGTTTACCCTCGTGATTTTGTTTTATAATTTCGTTTTGTTCATCTTTATTTTCTATTACTCTTAATTTCAGCATGCACCTATACAATTTAGGTCCATTATTATTAAATTTTTGTACATAAACTTTACAGAAATCTCTATACATTTGTTCCTGCTTAAACCAAAGATAATGTTTACCTTGATTCATATATTCTCTCATGAATTGGAATATATTTTCGTCATTATTTTCTTTCGGTATCTGTACTTTATATATCTTCTTACCTTGATTTTGTTGGAATGATATTTTACTTTCCGGTAAGTAGTTCCACTCTATATGATATTGAGGTGTTCTGATATCTATCGCCTCATCAATACATGGTATACTATTCTTCGGTTCATCGTTGATGTTAGAATGTATTGTGTTTTGTATTTCTTCCTGTGTTTCTAGTGGATTATGTGAAGTACCTGGATGATTTTCTCCATCCGTGTTTTCGTTTTCCTTAAGTAAATCTGCAATCACATCCGGGGCTATTTTCAATAGATCCTCGTCGGTGATCAAATCTTCTAATAGTTTCCCAATATTTTCTCCTACATTACCTTGAGTTGAACTCGTCTCGAGAGTGTTCAGTTTAATTCTTGATAAAGCGTCGGCATTCTTATTATATTTACCCTTTTTATAGATGATGTCAAAATTATACTCTTCCAATTTAATTTTCCATCTAGCTAACTTTGAATTCGGTTCTTTCAGCGATGATAGCCATACTAGAGGACGGTGATCGGTGTATATGGTAAATTTGCGTCCGTATAAATAGGGCCTGAAATATTTTGTCGCCCAGACAATTGCCAAAAGTTCCTTTTCTATAGTAGAGTATTTTTGTTCAGTACTACTAAGTGTCCTAGATGCGTAACAAATTGGTTTATCACTACCCAGATTTCCTTGTGATAAAACCGCCCCCAAAGCTACATTTGAGGCATCGGTAGTTAATATAAACGGTCTATTAAAATCCGGATATTGCAATATGGGCTTGTTCATTAATACATTTTTACATTTCTCAAACGCTAATTTATACTCTTCGTCTATTACTATTTTATTACTCTTTTTTAAGCATTTTGTTAGAGGTTTAGTCAATTTAGCAAAGTCTTTAATGAATTTACGATAGTATCCAACAAGTCCGATAAAACTTTTTATTTCGGTTATAGATTTTGGTAAGGGGTATTTCTTGATTGCTTCCAACTTATCAGGGTTCGGTTGTACTCCGTTTTCTGTAATAATATGACCTAGATAGGCGACCTCCTTGCGAAGAAATTCGCACTTATCTAGTTGCACTTTTAAATTGGCATTTCTTAGTCTTGTAAATACCTTCTCTAACTTGTCGAGGTGTTCTTGCAGGCTGGTGGAGTAGACGATTATATCATCTAAGTATACATGACATATGTTGTCTTGTAATCCCCTCAGAACATTGTCCATTACACGCTGGAAAGTCGAAGGTGCGTTTTTCAGACCGAAAGGCATTCTTTTAAATTCGTAATGACCTTGTTCAGTGCTAAATGCTGTCTTTTGGATATCTTTCTGACTCATTTCGATCTGATGATATCCAGAAGCTAAGTCTAGTGTCGTAAAATATTGAGCCCTACCCAATTTGTCCAATATATCTGTGATATTGGGAATTGGATATTTGTCATCGATTGTGTTTTCGTTTAGTCTTCTATAATCTATTACCATTCGATACTTTACTTTTCCCGAAGCGTCCATCTTCTTGGGTACGACACTAACAGGTGCCGACCAAGGGCTGTAACTTTCTTCGATGATGTCTTGTTCAAGAAGCTTGTTGACTTGTCTTTTTATTTCCTCTTTCTGACCTGGAGGTTTCCTATATGGCTTTATATAAATTGGTGTTTCATCTTTCATATTTAGCTGATGCTTTACATCATTCGTAAAAGTTAATGGTAATCGATTATCATAAAAAATGTCTTTAAATTTAATGCATAGCTCTTGTATTGACTTATTTTCTTCTATATTTAAGTGATCTAACCTAACTTTATTAATTACATTTTCATATTGCATTTTTTCTATTTGTCGCGGCGTATCGCGAATAATTTTATTTACTGGCGATTTTTGTTCGTACGTTTCAGTTAAAATTGGATGTACTAAGTCTATTTCTACATTATGTTCATTGAAATTTATAATTTCGGTGACTGCTTCAAAATCTTTGGCATTCGTAAGAGAATTAGGTATCTCTACACCTGGAGCTATTATTTGATGATTTATAATAATATTCGAACAATTTCTCGTAACAGGAATTTTAACTATTTTACGTTCTCTGGGTCCTATACTAATTTTATTATCCTCAAAATATATAGGGATTTCTCCAAACTTAGTTTTTAGAATTTTGTTTACTATATCAATATTTGCGCCTAACTGTTCTAATAATGATATGCCAATTAAACCGTCATATTTATCAGAAAAGTCAAATACATGAAATTTATGTACCTGTGGTATAGCTTTGAACGTTTTTAAAGACGGAATTTCTATAATATACTCATGTTTGGTTTTAGCATGTGCCGTTTGCACAGTGAAAGGTTCATATAAAATATAATCATAAAAATATTCGTTTGCTTTTTTCGTACTTATCATTGACCTGGATGCTCCCGTATCTATTAAAAATTTTGCGTTTATTTCCGGTAACAGTATAAAAGGTAATTTTGATGTCGTCTGCGTGTTAAGTTTGATTTCTTCTAAGTCTTCTTCATGTAGCCGGAGGCTATTTCCCGAAAATTTTCCTCTTCTTCGGCTTGCGGTTCGTAATATTCCTCCTCTTGCTCCTCTCCGATGTACTCTTCTTCTGTATATTCTGCAGGGTAATTTTCTTGAGAACACGACGGTTGCTCCATGTCGTCTTGGTAGTACAGTTCTTGTGAAAACCAATTAGGTTGTTCTGCTGCTCTCGAAGGTTGCTGAGGCTGTGTTTGTCTCGTTATTCTTGAGCTATCTACCTCCATAGGCATCTGTCGCGGTTGTCGCTTTTGTTCTATTTGACCTGGTGATTTTGAAAATCTGAAGGATGGTGGTCTCGTGGGCGTCATCGTCGTAGTTTTGGTTTGCTGCTGGTGCCATTGTGGTCTGAATGGTTGCTGGGGCCGTTGATATTGTGTGAATGGTCTTTGTTGTATTTGTGTGGAAAATTGCGGTCGTGGTGATTGTTGAACATATACAGGCTGATATGTAGGCATTTGGTGCTTTATAGGTACGATTTGAGGCCCTATAGGTAAATGTCGCGAAATTGGTTTTACCTCGGTGCGATTTAAATTATGAGGTCGTCTAGAGTAATAATTGGAGTTTTCCTCTTCAATTACATACGTCATAGCTGTTTCTAAATCTTGTGGTTGTCTAGTTTTAACGCGAAAACCTATTTCACCTATTATTTCTAATCCCCTAATATAAACTCTGAGCGCTTTATTTTTATAAAATTTGTTTTTAAATTCCCTACTGTTCGCATCTTTTTCTGTTAATTTAACTTTAGATAACAACAAATTTCTTAAATTTTTTATTCTAATACCGAAATTATAGGCAGTCTCATTCTTGTTTGGATATAAATTTTGAATATCTTGTTCCAAACAGTCCTCTGACCGTTGGTCGCAAAAGTTTGTTTCTAATAACTGTTTTAATTCGTCCCAAGTAACAATATTTTCAGTTATACCTAATAATGTTTCCGCTCTACCCGTTAATTTAGATAGAAATATTTGTAAAAGATGTGAATTAATTGAATCTTCCGGATTTTCATTCGCGAAAATCGTAATTAAATGTTCACAAGCAGCGATGTATCTACTTAATGTATTTGGGTTTCCCTCGAAATTTGGTAAAACACATAAATGAGCGGGTGTAATGTCTTTGATCGTTAGATTAGGCATGTTTGCAGTTTCACTATTTTTATCCTTAATATCTAAGTTACCAAACGCTTGCAACACGTCGTCTATCCCGACTTCTGTCATATAATTATTACAGGCTTGTATTTTAAAATATCACTTGTTACCAGGATAGTTTCGGTGCAAGGAATTTAGTTAAAAATAAAATTGTACTTACAGTATGTAAATTGCAGAATTCGTGTTCATTTGAATTGTTTTGCTTCTTGTTTTCTTTTCCTTAACCTAGGTGGATGTCGATGCTAGACTTCCTTCGGTACCGATGTTAGGTGCCTTTGATCGATGTTAGATCCAGCGTAGAAAATTGTATAAACCGTTGAAACGGAACACTTTTTCACAAAAATTTTATTTCCAAAAAAATGTTACAATTTCCTACTGACTGCGCCACTTAATAACTTATGAAAAGAATTTTACTTTTTAAAAAGTTTATTAAGATAATTTTTGTGACAAAAATACGTCTGACCGATTTGAGGTCTGTATAAGAAGTGTCTTTACAATTTTATAAATGTGTACAACTCTTAAAACTAGAACAGTAATCACATTGATAAGTTTATCAATGGACGTGCCGTTTCCCGGTTGACGGTGATCTTCTCACGGGAACGACCTTGCGTGGGCATATAACTAGCACATTTACTCGCAATTTCACGAGTTGATGTCGCGTGTTTGTAACTTACATAAGCTGAAACCCTTTTTTCATCTTCCGGTTTGAATTTCTTATTAAGTGATGGTTTTGTAAACGAACCAAACCTTTTCAAATTATTTTCTAACTTAGAAAATAGTCTTCGATCTGGCTATCTTCTTTCCATATAGCAGCGTTGATAATACAATTCGCTAACGTCATTACCATTTCTAGTACTAGCATAATAACAAAAAAGCATATAATTTTTTTCTTCGTTGGAATACATTTTTTACACAAATATTATATAGATAATACCACTTAACTCTAGTACACTTAACTATTTCATGGGAAATCAACTTATTTGACAAATTGTAAATTAATTTTTGCTGCATTAAAGTAATTTTTAAAAAGCCCATTTGGCTATTACTTCTTCAATTAGTAATAGTATTTGAATAGCTTCCGCTATATTAAAGATTATAAAAAGATAACAATTCCAAGGCTTATATTTATGAAATTAGAACAAAATAAGCATTTTAATGAAGTCATGGCTAACTATGTTTGCCAGTTAAAAAAACGTTTATTTTATATCTTGGTATTCAAGTGCGCGATAAATATTTAATGAAGATTATTAAATTCGAAGTAAAAAATACTATCAGATGCCATTTTTAGTTTTGCTCTGTCTTCAATAGTTACGAAGATATGTATACCTGAAAATTTCGTCAAATTTGAATTTTCCATAAATATCTCAAAAAGTTGACAACATATGACAAATCTGAAAATGCTATCAAATATTCATCCAAATTCTGAGTAACTTTGCTAATTTAACCGATCCAGTATATTCAATACTAAGAGGGTTACCCATATACGGGGATAGAAAATGGGTACCCTGTCTAACTATGCAACGGTTACAATCGGAAAAGACATATGAAGTCAAATTCATGAATGACTCGATTACAAATAGTCATTTTATTTATTTCTTCTTCAATTACAATCACCAAACAATAAAAGAGGAATCCAAAGTATTTACGCTTGAAGTGGGTTACAGTGTATGATAACATGAATAGTAAAGCCATTTGTTTTTCCATAAATAGATACTAGTTTGTTCTCTCCTTTTGTTTTTAATAAAATGATAGAAAATTGTTGTTACTTAATTTAAATAGTACAATTTAAGCAAAGCACACGAACTAATAAACCATTTTATTTACAGTTGATATTCTTCATGGTGTGTGACAGAATTTTGCTCTGCAGTTTTGGAGGAAGGAACTGTCCACATAAGCGGATAACCGGACTCTATTCTCTAATGTTCTACAATGTTATCACTTACTGTGTGTCATACATTAAGGAACTAATAGAGAAAGAAGATTGGTCTCCTTATGTCAATATGACCCAGCACAGCAACATCAAACACGTCGCAATGTCAGCTACTAAAATCGTATTGGAATGGACGAAAGCAGTCACCTTCATTATAACGGTAACATTCATGCTTCTCGTCTTCGGTCTTGAACAAGGATTGCAACATTACCAACCTACAGCATTTTATACTTTTATAACTTGGTCGTATTATATGTGCACAGAGCGAGTATTTGTAGAACTGTTTCCTCATATTTTGGTATTTATGCGCATAAGCGCATTTGAAGCTCTAGAACTTCTATACGCTCCTGTTCTGCTACGATATTACACTATTAGTATTTCAGCTGTATTTATTCTAGTATTGCTTCTGTATGGACAATTCCGTTTTGCATTAATGGCAGCGTATATGAACGTTTATTTAAGAGCAAAGGAAATGCGAAGCAATTGTTTGCAAAAATTAAAAAATGAACAAGCTATTCTAAATAGGTTTAGAAGGGCATCCTGTGAAGAAATTCAAAATTGTGATGATGTCTGCGCCGTTTGCTTGAGTCAAATGGCTAGAGCTAGAGTGACTCCGTGTCAGCATTTTTTTCACGCCGAATGTTTGAGACAATGTTTGAATAATTCCCATTATTGCCCAATTTGTAAAAGAGAATATACGTTCTGCTAAAAAAATCTATCACATGGAACTATTGTCTTTAACATTGGAAAAAAGTCATTACAAATTTTTAACTACTTAATAAAATTGAGGCGATGTTAAAGAAAACTATTTAACTTGGAATTTATATAGAAAGCTATTGATTTCTTGGATCACTTTTTATCTTTCAAACGATCTATTTTCATTTTTGAATATTCAGCATTATACAATAAACAGCTTCAATATCAATATAACAATATCTGCATTGTGAGTCTAAGTAATTCTAGTTCTGATATTCTTTATAATATCATTGCAATCCCTTTTTTTATATGTATGTATATGTACTATAAGGATTAGTTTTTTAAATAAAAATTTAGGTTATATTTATAAAAAATGTTCATTTTGAAAAATATCTGTAAATTATATTAAAACTCTTCAAAACAAACATTCTATTAATAAATTAAACATTTCGTCACCCTTTCTGTTTGATATAAATATCGAACATTGTAAAATTTCAATCTAAGTATCTAATCAAAAACATTGAAATAGAAATAATGCATCAAAACGGTGGTGAACTTTATTAATCGCATTTCCAAAGACCTTGAAATATTAAATGAAATAGTGAAGTAATAATTATGAATAAATTTATATATATATTATATACAGGCTGACTTTGAAATAAAGAGACAACATGTGATAAATGAAAAGATGTAATTATATAGAACATAAATCTAAAATATTGTGAATCAATTAAGAGGCGAACCCCGAAATTACAAACGCCCTGAAAATTGTATTATGTGACGCCTATAAATTCAAAATATTCAAAACGTGTATAGATAATAATACCTCATTCACAATAATATCGAAACTATTCTTTTTGTTATTGTTGGTCAACTTTCAGATATCGTCTCTGATACTTTTTATAATCGTGCAGTGGCGCGACAAATTTTTTTTATATCTTTGTCGTTTTTTTTTCTCGCTTATAAGAGGTAATTTTCGGCAAATATTTTGGATTTATATTCTATATAATTATGTCTTTCGATTTTTCATACGTTATCTTATTATTTCAAGAACACCCGGTATATATATATATATATATATATATATATATATATACATCAAATATTATAAATTTATATCAACGTCTTCTGTTTTTTTTATTATTTCGCAAGTATAAGATAATTGCAGAAAAAAAGTATGTGCTATATATATAATAATTTAAAAAGGTATATAACCCCTTACCACAATTTTAATTGTGGTAAGGGGTTATATACCTTTTTAAATTATTATTTAACCACAGTCTCCATTGAAAGAATTTTTATATATATAATGTCTATAATCATCAAAAATAGATTAAAGAAGAAATTCTAGTTTGTATTTATACATCATCCATTCCACTTAACAATAAGTAACTAGGGTAAAATTTCGTTGTCATGTCATTTAATTATCTCTATGTTGAAATCGTTAGTATTTACCTATTCAACTTCTTGAAAATTAATTTCGAAAAAACTCTTGTATCTCCAACTGTGCTGCATCGGATATTTTGTCATTAAAATTTCTATCCAGAATTGCAAATTGTAGAGACTCAATTTCTGCAAAATAATCTTTGTTGGTTTTAATAAAGCAACTTAACTGACTAACTAACAAAATGACTTAATTTGTGTAGTGCCTCTCAAGTCTTCACTATTCCATCTGGTTGATGGTTGATGCACTAGTAAAAGTTCCCCTACATGATAAATGCCTTTTTTTCAGCAATAGCACATCTAGGTACTAAGTTACAGCTGAAAGTCGGATACTTTTCGGACAGACCTCCTATATTTACTTTACACAAGACCTAATATTCACATAAGATTTATAACGTACATTAAGGGAATGGTTCTTCTGCCTGCCCGTATTCCCAATTTTCCTCTGTGTATTTTTGTTAGCAGATAATCGTGCATTTTATTGATTATACAAACTCTAACATCCCAGAAATATTATTTTGTGAATCAACAATATGTTATATAATCCACCATTTGTGAGCGGGTTATTTATAGTTTCGTATTCCATGAATGGAGATTGTGAACTGTTTTGTACAGTTTAAAATCTAAATTTAAAAGTGAGTATCTTCAATATGAATGAATCATGTCAGATTTTCCCACAAAATATATGTAACGTTTCAAATATAACATTTGTTTCTTTTTAAAATTCTACATAAGAGTTACTTCACTATTTATTAAATAAAGGATAAGAAATTGTTCTTTCTTGGATTTCAATCTGTGTATTAAAAACGAAGAAAGGAATCTACAATCCATCAATGCCCTCGTTAATTTAAATTAAAGTTTCACACTTTTGAATATATACCATAGCATTCTAATTTTTATTTTCAACATTTAAATTATCTCCAGAAAATAAATGATTTACATAGTTGGCATTAAATGTTTAATTTTCAGAATTAATCCTATGTGTTTATTTATTACAAAATGAAACAGCATTTAAGTAAATTAATAGGAGTCTGATCTAACCGCATACCTATATACATATGACGTCAAGCCTTCGTATCAGACTTCTATTGAAAACTATTTTCGTTATAATCAAGTTTAAGTAAATTAGTAGTTAACCAGTAATAAACATTTCGCAAATTATTACAAGTAATCAATAACTACATATATAATGTAATATAGGAGAGTGATTTGGTTAAACTATCTTTACTTGAACTCTAATTAATTATATATAAAGTCGAATCCAATTATCTGGCTTCTAGTGAAAATTATTTTCTTTAAAACTGATTTGAAGTAAATTATATATTATACTATTTTTGTTACTATTGTGGAATTAATCTTCTGCAACTGCTAGAATTGTGTCCAGATACAAACAAAAATTTAGTTTACTTCTGTAATGATTAAATTTGTAAACGTATTTTGCATTTGCATTGCTGTGTTTGTGTATATATGTACACATATTATATATTAATATAACATTAAATGGATGTTGTGCGTGTAACGTAAAAATTATGTTTGTTTTAAGCATGTACTATGTGCCTGACTGATGTAAAGAATAAATAGAATTTGTAGTTGTGTTTATCTAATTTTGTATTATATTGTATATCCTATAGTTTAGAAAAGTCAAATAACGAATTCTTTTTTATATCACGACAATAAACGATAACGTTTCGAAACTGAAAATGTGTTTTTTTTTACCTGAAAGTCTCCCAAACTAAGAAACTAAGAACTGTTCCACTGTTGTCGATATTCGTTTAAAATAAAACAAATAAAAAATTATAATATAATATAATTAATGAAAAAGTCCCAAATATATATAGTGTCACAAAAAACGCACCGCGCTCTGTCAATTATAATCGGATTTAAGTGAAATAAAAACGAGAAAAACAGCTTTAAAAAAACTACAAACTGCCCTGAAATTCGAATTTCCTAGACAGTAGTAGTAGTAGTAGTAAAGCCCATTAGTCCCTTTTGGGACATAGGGAAGAAATCGTTTGTCTCCATTCTTGTCTATTTTCAGCTATAGATCCCAATCTTGCCACTGACCTATTAGTATCTTCTTACAATGTTCTTCTCCATGTTATCTTCGGGCGTCCTACGTTCCTCCTTCTTCGGGGCTGCCATTCGAATGCTCTCCTACAAATTTCTGTTCTCGGTTTTCTTAAAGTATGACCATTGACAAAGCTATCCAAAACTTTCTCCTTTTAATTTGCTTCGATCCTTTCTTGTCCTGCACGATCCCATAATTTCTCATTTGTAATTCGGACGGGCCACCATATTTTCAGTATATTCCGAATACATCTATTTACAAAGCTTTGTAGTTTTTGCTTGCTTGCATTAGTTAGTGTCCACGACTCAGAACCGTACAATAATGTGGGATTAACGGTGGCATTAAAAACTTTAATTTTGGTCCTGTTAGTGATGTTACCTGATTTCCAAACATTGATCATCCCTATAAATGCACCACGAGCCTTCGATATCTTTGAATTGATCTCCTTCGTTACACTGTCGTACTCAGTCATCACACTCCCCAGGTATAAAAATTGTCTACTCGCTCTGTTTTTTGTCCCATCAATTCTATATCTTTTCTATTTTGGTTATTGATGCTTATCATTTTAGTTTTCTTTTTGTTGATCTTTAAATAAACCTACTTTACTAGATTCTTTTTCTAAGACATCAATTTTCTCCTGCATATGCATTGCACTATGAGAGAGCAAACAAATGTCGTCAGCGAAATCCAGGTCTTCTAGATATTCCGTCAGATTCCATTTTATGCCTCTGTTTCCTTTTTCAATTACATTGTGCATAATTTCATCCAACACTATTAAAAACAGCAATGGTGAGAGAATACAACCTTGTTTAATCCCTGTCTTCAACTGAAACTCATCCGACACTTTCCCCTCGTGAAATATTTTGCACTTGTATCCATTATATCCTTCCTTTATTAGGTTGATCATTTTCTTAGGCATTCCAATATTTTTAAGTGCTACCCACATACAGTCTCTCTCCAATGAGTCCAATGAGCTCTATAGCTCTGTTAATTATAATCGGATTTGAGTTAAATAAAAACGAGAAGAACAGCGTTAAAAAACTACAAACTGCCCTGAAATTCGATTTTCCTAGACAGTTGCTTTTTTAATTAAGCCTGATAGAACTTTTCTAACTGTCGGCTTGGTTTCAATTATTTTTGTTTATGTAATTTGTTGTTGAATTTGTTGTGGATAATCGAAATATTTAGAAAAAATTGTTTTCCCGAATATTATACTATATAAACAAATCCCTGGCAGCTGGGAGGCCATAAAGCATCTCAGTACGAACCGAAGCAAATGTAGTACTATGTGTGCACGTTCTCTCGATGCCACGGTGTGTGTGTGATGAACTAAACTTGTTCAGTAACTTTTAAAATCATTGTATAAGACAAAACTTTTTTCTACCTATTTATGTGATTAATCGTCGATTTTCTGAATAAAAAATTTAAAAAAATAGATATATAAAAGTATTATCAACCGGCAACGATAAAAAAAAATGAAACTAGATGGAGAACCAAATGAAATTTCAAAAACCTCTTCGCAAGAGGATCATGCTCATGGTTTAGCTTTGATTGGACAACCTCTGAAACAAATTAAATTAAGCGAACACCCAAAGCAAAAGGGTTGTTCTTTTAGAAGTGAATGGTATGACAAACTTAATTGGTTGGAATACTAAGATCATAAAGATGCAGTTTTCTGCTATACTTGGCGACAGTTCCAACCATTCCTTTCAAAAGAAAAGTCCTTCACAGAAGGCGGCTTTCGAAACTTGAAAAATGCTTTAGATTTTAGAAATGGCTTTCCAAGGCATAAAATTCCTGAATCACATTTAAGAAACGATTCAGAAAAGAAAAGACAATTTCTACTTTAGTAGCCCCAAATATGTTATTATGTCGAATCTATAGCTGAAGTGATTCAATTCCTGGCAGTAAACGAACTTTGTGTGGAGCCTACATAATTGAGGAGCATGCGAAAAGAAGCTTATTCATTAATCTCTTCAACTATACGCTGAAAAAAGATCCAGAGTTTCTTCAAAGCACGCAACTTCTTCCCAAAAATGCAAACTACTAATCTCCAGAGATACAAAACAACGTCATAGGAATTCTCGCTGAGATGGAACGTAAATCTTTGGTAAAAAATATTTAAAATAGCGACGTTCCTCATTTTATCCTAATGGAAGATGGAACGCGCGATAAAAACAATTCCGAAAATATTTCAATAGCAATCAGATTTGTTAGAAACGGAAAAGTCTATGAATCTCTTTTGGCAATATATGCAAAAACTCTTACTGATCATACCTTAAATGTTCTAAAATAAAATGATCTGAACACTTCTCAATCGCTAAGTCATTGCTACGATGCCACGAATGTAATGAGTGGTGAAAAAGGAGGTGTTGCTGCTATTTTAAGGAATCGAATTGCAAGGAATATACCATATGTGCACTGTTACAAAAATAGATATTTTTTTTGTTATAGTCAAGGTAATATCTGAAATTGTTTCTCTTAGGAAGTTTTTCGATCAGCTGCATAGTTTTCCATCATGGAAAAATCTCATCCATTTATGAAGAAACAACAATAGTTCGCTTACTAGAACAGGGCTGGTCTGGACATTGCGCAATTGTGAACATCATTGCTTCAAACTTGGAGCAAATTTTACGAACTTTAGATGAAATTATCACAAGTGCTAACTTTTCTAGAGAAGATACTGCCACGTCAACAGGCTTGAAAACAGTGATGCTAAATATAGATTTTAGATTCAACCTAAGTGCAATGAAAAAAATATTGAATTTAGTATAAACTGCAGATGCTATTCTACAGTTATATTCAAATGTGGTTGAAGGAAGCTTTAAATATTATGCGAGTAGTAAAACAAGCAATTATCTCGTTAAGAACCGAGAGTACTTTCAAGGAACTTTTAGTTGAAACCAACTAATTAATTGATTTTTATGACGAAGTACTTCGACTGAATCAAAGAAAAAAGAGAAAGAAAAACAGGATGATTACAAAACTGCGTTATCATGGAACAGTTTCAACAGAAATGAAAAAGACGTTTCAGCATTAAAAAATATATTTTTTGAAACTATCGATTTAATTCTTGATCAGTTGGATCAAAGATTCTCTGACAATGAGCATTTATTGTTAGCAATTGATAGTTTAGAAGAGTTTGATCACGACAAACTATCGGCTTTCAACGAGTTTGGTATTTCCATTACTTCGAAAGAAGAATTAGCAGTGGTGAAAGCTTATTTCGCAGATAAACCAAACGTTGATATATTTGAAGAATTTTTTAATCTCAGGCAAGCATTTAAAAGAACTTCCTGCAACAGTTGCAACATTTGGATGTAGTACTGCATGAGTGCTGAGTCATCGTTTTCTGCTCTCACCAATATTAATAGACCAAAAAGATTATTCATGTCACATCAAAGGATGACAGATCTAGTGTACTTGGCCTTCGAGAAAGACAGAACTCAGATCATTGATTTTGATGAATTTTTAATCAAGTTCAACAACAAACGTGGAATGTTAGAATGTTACCCTTATCATATATCATCCCCTTTTTGTCGTTATGTTATTTATATTAAGTTCTCTTAACTGACCATATTATTTACAAAAATTATGTGATTTTGTATTACCAAAGTTGAGTTTACTTTTAAAAAAATGCATTTTATTTATTTTATTCTTATATTTTTCGTTACTTATCAAAATCTGATTATTTGTTCTTTGAATTTATTCTTTTATTTCAATGAAATAAAAGATCATGAAATTTAAGAGTATGAAATAATTTCATACAAAGTGAATATGTGATATTTTTTTTTAAGAATTAACCAGAATAAAGTGTTATATTGCTGAATAATTGTTTTGAATTGCAAAAGTTCAATACCATAAAAAATCAATTTCGAATTAAAATATATAAGTATGCATTAATACAAATTTTGATTTGTCCTAACAGTCAAGCTGATTGCCTAGACTGTACTCAGTCTCTGGCTACAGGCCTGGTACTCGTGCAAATTAGGTAAAATGTAAACCCATTGAATAAGGATGGAAACTGCTATAAGTACCTTTGTAGTAAATTTTCTGATTTGTCTGGCGTAAAACTTATGGCCCCAAATTAGAAAATTGGTTTTGTACAATCACTTTAAAACTACCATGACTGCCATTTAAAGGGAAGCCTGAATTGCTTTCGAAAGTGCAATGGAAAACTTTCTATGAAATCATAAATCATAGGATTATGAAAAAGTTGTTCAAAACATGCTGCAAAAGCTTCGCGATTTAGGTTGCAATATGAGCATCAAAATTCACTTTTTGCATGCCTATCTTGATTTTTTCCCCGAAAGAAAACGGACAAATGGGCGAAGAACAAGAAGAGCGGATCCATTAGGACATGACAAAAAAAGGGGACAGAGGTACTAGGGAAGGTACAATACAAACATAATGGGCAACTACTCTTGATGTTTCAAAAACGATATTCCAGCGCCTGTGCATAATATAAAAACGATTAAACGATCTTTCAAGCAAAGACACAACTGTTAATCAAAGATTCAGAATTTCGTTGATACTATTTAATATTTATGTATTTCTTGATATATTAAAATGTAAAGGTGTTAATGGGTCACTATTAAATACAATATAGTTATGTACGTTCGTAAAAAGCAACGCTTTTTTATTTCGTAATTTGTGTTGTATATAGATGTAATAGAAAAAATCTAAGTCTCGTTTGAAATTACAACATACTTAGTCAATATCGTGCGTTCAAAAAAAAAGAACTGCCTCTAGTGAGCCATGATTTCGAAGTCAAAAAGCATGTCGTAACTTTACTAATATCAATTTCTGAAATGACAGTTACGTCTAAATGACAAACGGCTTTAGAAAATTTCAAGGTTAATTGCTAGGTTATAATCTTCTTGTCACGAATAAATAAAATTCCGTGTTATTGTTATTATTAGGTGACACTAATGACATTAACATTTGACAATTGAACGGTGAATGGTGGTATAAATAACCGTTAGGTATGAATACGTAGACCTAACGGTAAGTAAAAAGTTCTATTGTATGTACTAAGCTGTCTCTATTGCAATCCTTAGTAAGCAGAATTGTTATTTATGCACCAATTTATGGGTATTATATTGCTCCGAGGTCGACGTTAATTCAGCCCGAGGGCCTCTGGCCCGAGGGATGAATGTCGACCGATGTATATCCTTTCTTCTCGGGCCTTATTTATACTCACACAATATTAAAAACTATGAATAAATTACCGGGCGTTATGAGCCATATCGCCCGGTTATAACGCCCACGGGCGATATGACCGTGTTTATGGTAACCGTATCCAAGGTGAAATGAACAAATAATACTAAAGTGAAAAATAAAATAATATATTAAAAAACAAGTTTCATAAGGCACCATTTTGCCGCACGAGATCAGTTTAGAAAACGAGCCGCGATAGCGGCGAGTTTTCTAAAGAGCGAGTGCGGCAAAAGTTTCGAACGCAAAATAGAAAAATATTTTTTTTCAATTTTCTATTGTAAACTTTTAACAAAAGTGCACTTATCGCATATCTTTGGAAAGATATGATCTATTAGACTAAATTTAAAAAAATATATACGTTGACATTAAAAAGTTGAATCGTTTGACATTAAGGAAAATCAAAATTCAGGACAGTTTGTAGTATTTTTAAAGTTATTTTTTCGTATTTTCATTTCACTTAAGTCCGATCATAATTAACAGAGCCATAGCGTTGTGTTTTTATAAGACAGTTGTAGGTTTAAACTATTTTACTCACAATCGGTTAGTAATCTGTAGATTTGTACCCTTCGAAACAGTCGGGAAGCGACTTATTGCTTACCTACTTCACTTTCCCAGCTATAGCCGGAAAAGTGTTTTCCCAGCTAGCAAGTGTCAGTTCATTAGTCACAAATATGACATCATTGTCATTTTGGTATTAAAACATGTTTTTAAGAATAAATTGGAATCAAACTCTGTATTTATTTAGTAAAGAAACAATAATAAACCTATTTACAGTTCTGGTGGGGTGCATTCAAGTTCACTGTCGGACATATTTCTTAGTACACACGTATAAAGATTTTTTATTATTAAAAATGCCGTACTATATTTTGTAACTGGCAAAATAATTACCTAACTGTCAGATTCAACAAACTTATTACATTGCCTAGCAACGATTTTACAAGTATCTTCCTTAAAATAGTTTATCAAATTATCATAAAAATAAATACTGATACTCATGTATTATTATTATTATTATTATTATTATTATTTAAAATAAAACTTATATAGAATTACTAACAGTAGATTGTGAGTAAAATCGTATACATACCTCGGAAGAACTCATTCCAGCCTCGCGTCTGCAGCTTACCTCGGTGCTTTGCACCTCGGTAAGCTACCTTGACGCTCGGCTGTAATAGAGCACTTCCCCGCTCGGTATGTAATATACTATTTCGTAACTTATTTTTACTGACAAGTCTCATTTTTCATTTAATGATATCCATTTTTAGAGATTTAGCAAAAGTTATTCAAGGAAATCATTGCTTTGCGTTTTCTAAAAATATTTTTAACTAATACACTATACGTATTGTTAAACGAACGAAGGTCCTTGTACATCGGTGGATTCATTTCTCTTTGTACGAACTCTATGCTAGTTCCATGAAGGCAGCCAAGATTTCTCGAGTAGTAGGATGTTCTTAATTCTGACCAAAATAGTATCTGGTTAATTAAGAATTTCTGAAAAAAACAAGTCAATCAACGGGAAACGTACAGACGCGTTTCGTTCTGGTTGGAACTTTTCAATGCACGGCATTCCTCGAAGACGGACATTGCTTTTCCATTTCTATACTTTCTGTATATATAGTTAACATTTGGAACTTACTGCAAGTGAGAATTAATGAATATTAAATCTCATTCTTACATGTAAATGTCGACTTATGTGATGCGTTCATAACTACAATCCGACAAACTAAGTTTGTACCAGTATGCAGAACACACCCTTTCGCGACAACGAACTTCCTGGTAATTAGGTTAATTAAGAATTGCTGAAAAAAACAAGTCAATCAACGGGAAACGTACAGACGCGTTTCGTTCTGGTTGGAACTTTTCAATGCACGGCATTCCTCGAAGACGGACATTGCTTTTTCATTCTATACTTTCTGTATATATAGTTAACATTTGGAACTTACTGCAAGTGAGAATTAATGAATATTAAATCTCATTCTTACATGTAAATGTCGACTTATGTTATACGTTCATAACTACAATCCGACAAACTAAGTTTGTACCAGTATGCAGAACACACCCTTTCGCGACAACGAACTTCCTGGTAATTAGGTTAATTAAGAATTGCTGAAAAAAACAAGTCAATCAACGGGAAACGTACAGACGCGTTTCGTTCTGGTTGGAACTTTTCCATGCACGGCATTCCTCGAAGACGGACATTGCTTTTTCATTCTATACTTTCTGTATATATAGTTAACATTTGGAACTTACTGCAAGTGAGAATTAATGAATATTAAATCTCATTCTTACATGTAAATGTCGACTTATGTGATGCGTTCATAACTACAATCCGACAAACTAAGTTTGTACCAGTATGCAGAACACACCCTTTCGCGACAACGAACTTCCTGGTAATTAGGTTAATTAAGAATTGCTGAAAAAAACAAGTCAATCAACGGGAAACGTACAGACGCGTTTCGTTCTGGTTGGAACTTTTCAATGCACGGCATTCCTCGAAGACGGACATTGCTTTTTCATTTCTATACTTTCTGTATATATAGTTAACATTTGGAACTTACTGCAAGTGAGAATTAATGAATATTAAATCTCATTCTTACATGTAAATGTCGACTTATGTGATGCGTTCATAACTACAATCCGACAAACTAAGTTTGTACCAGTATGCAGAACAGCAATTCTTAATTAACCGAATTACCAGGAAGTTCGTTGTCGCGAAAGGGTGTGTTCTGCATACTGGTACAAACTTAGTTTGTCGGATTGTAGTTATGAACGCATCACATAAGTCGACATTTACATGTAAGAATGAGATTTAATATTCATTAATTCTCACTTGCAGTAAGTTCCAAATGTTAAAATAGTATCTGTTTTTGGTGAATTTTCGTGAAAGGCGAGAGCTTTGTAAACATAGGTTGACGTAAATTTACGTTTTAATAGTAGCACTGGTAAATTCCTTGGCAAACCAAAAATTTGCTACCAAACTTTTCCACGGTAATATTTTTTGTAAATCAGTATTATCCGTGTTGTAAGACTACGACACTGGCAATCAAATCTGCGCAGGCAAGGCACCTTTGCTTCCATATATTAAACAACGAAAACATTTTCCCTACCATGTGTTGAATTAATGCCACTAATAATAAGTCACCAAACAAGAAAAACATGCTCGCTGAAATAATATGGAAGTATGAAATACTGTTTTTACTGTTGTACACAACTATAGATTCCTGTGTTACTACTCGCAGTTATGTGGTCTGACCAAGGAGCATATCAAATAAGAAAGACTCCACGGTAAAAATTAGACCCTTACGTTAGCGCACCCCGATGTGGATATGGTGGTACTAAATTCGTAAACAACCGCGATGGCGGCATTTTTAAATTACTATAATTTTTTTTGTTCTAAGTATGCTCTAAATACGTGCTTCGATCTTATTTGATCACATCAGTGAGATAGATCTATAAATATAGAAATCACAGACACGTATTTACGTGCACACAAATAAAAATTAATTCTGTTAGAAAATTAATTTAAAAGTAAATATTTAAAATTTAACAAATAAAATATATAAAAAAATTTAATAGTCTTGCAAAAAAAAAATAAAATAAATTATATAAACATAACAATAAATAAACGGAAATTCTAATAAACAACAATATAAAATAAGGACAATTCTTCATATGCGCAAAAGATTAGAAACCCTAAACTTTCTAACGAACCAAGAATCTAATTGATCTTCTGCAAATGCATCAGCTGCCTAATTTTTCTCAAGTTTCGATTCAGAGATCTATCATTAGAAGACAGACAAATCTCGTCATTAAATTTTCTAATAATTCACAAGTATACACGGTTTTGGATCTAAGCAACCAAAAGCTGTTTCTATGGTTATTTGGGGCACTGAATCCGAATCTGCACTCCGTTTTTTATTTTGGTTCTAGTTTTCGAGATATTAAATAAACACAATTTTTACAATTTTTGACAATTAATCTCCATTTTATTCATTAAAAAGTGTTTAATTAGAAATGAAGAGCAGTCGAACTGAGTCGCTTGTACTATTTGGGATCTGTTTCACGCATTAAAGTCCAACAGTAGTCGCTCATCATGCCCTCGTCCCAAAATCCTTGGTATCGTTTTTCGATTTTCGCCAAATCTTGGTGTAGTCGCTCTCCTTGCTTGTCGCTTGTATCACCCAAGTTTTCAGGAAAAAATTCGAGATGGGAATGCAGAAAATGTATTTTGAGAGACATTCGAGCTCCAATCTTGCAATAATTTTGCAACAAACTGTCGATTATCTGCTTGAAATCCGAGGATTTGCGGTTACCGAGAAAGTTGTGAACAACATCTTGAAATGATACCCATGCTGCTGTTTCATTGGGCGTTAAACATTTTGTAAAGTTTCTGTCGGCCATTAATTTTCGAATATCAGGTCCGACAAATATTCCCTCTCTGATTTTGGCGTACGACAACTTGGGAAATAACTTGTCAAGTACAAGTACTCAAAAGCCGGTCCTTCACGGTCGAGCGCTTTGACAAAGTTTTTGATAAGGCCAAGCTTTGTGTGGAGAGGTGGCAAGAAAATGTTCTGTGGGTTCACAAGTGGTATAGAAGAGACGTTTTGTTTTCCTGGTTCATAATTAGTACGGCTTGGCCAATCCTTTTTCACATAATGTTGGTCAGTTGCACGGCTATCCCACAGACACAAAAAACAGCAAAATTTGGTAAAACCAGATTACATCCCCATCAAGAGACCAATAACCTCTAGGAATAGTATATAAATCATTTATTCTTTAAAATTGAATTGAAATTTATTTTCAAACCTCCAAATCGCCACAAATTTTCCATTGATGCTCTTTATATTTTATCTTGGTAAAAATTTTACATATTGTATCGTAGCATTCCTTCGTTTGTACTGCATGAGCAATCGGAATTGATGATTTTATATTTCCATTGTGTATCAGAGCAGCTTTCAGGCTGTATTTTGAACCATCTATGAATAAACGCCATTCATTTACATCGTATGGTGTATTCATCGCATCAAACAAACCGTTGATGTCATAGCAGAAGCATATATTCTCCTCTTTTTTGAAAAACGGTAAAAGCGCCTCATTTCTGGTTCTATATACAGTGACTTTTGTTTGAGTGTCAAGATATTTCCACTCCTGCATCCGTGATGCGAGCAATTCTGATTTTTGTTTCGATAAATTCAAATCACGAACCAAATCATTGAGTTCACTTTGCGAAACTAAATGTTTTTCCTCCATGTTAAAATCGCTTCCACTGTTCGTCGGTGATGAACTACAAGTTTCCATGTAATTTGCACTCGTACTTGGACAAATTGGCAAAGAATCATTGCCCGCACGGGGAACTGGCTTAGACACTGATGATACTTCAGGATATTTATATTTTGATAGTTCTTTTGCATTTACACCGACGATATTCATCAAGCAAAAGTATCAATAATCTACATGATTTTTCGGCTCTCTCCATAACATTGGCAATGAAAATGAAAAACATACTTTTTTACCGCGTGACCACTTGTATAATATTGTGCTACACGCGTTACAAAACAATTTCGGTACCCACGGCTTGTGAGTGTTTGATACAGAGAAACCAAAATAATAAAAATATGCATTTCTGATCACATTAGTAATAATAATAATAACTTTGCCACTTTTTCTGATCATATAACATCCGCAAACATAACAAAAACACTTTGAATCAACTTTACAATTCTGTCTTTGCATTTTCACACGTTTTGGATTCAAAAAAAAACTTTGAAAACCAACTTTGAAAAACGAAACCCGGATTTGAATTCAGCACCTCAAATAACGTCAAGATTTGTTCTCATCTGCTCTGATCCAAAAGTTGACCGGAATTTGTAAACTTGTGATAATTAATCTCATAGATATATTTAACAAGTGCTCTTGAACTAAAGTTTGATAATCTGATTTAACACAAGTATACCATGAAGAACTAACCTTCTGCAAAGTTACTAACATTTTCTTGTGAATAGAATTTACATGCCTAAATTATTTTAACAACACAACCATCTTATCGTAAATGTTATTAACATATAATACCAAACTAAGAGTGGTATAAAGAAGATTATTTCATTCACTAAATTCCTTGTAAATGTGTGATGAAGTTCTACGTTAGCAGAAAATAAAAAAGATTTACAAACTTTACAATCGTGTAAATTATGCTTTTTTAGGAAGAATACACATACGTAGGTGACAGTTTGATTATTAAAATCCTTCAAATCATTAATCAAAATATTTAGAAAATAATCTTTTAATTCATTCGTATCCAGTGCACTAATCTTATTACTTTTAGACTCAATTATTACCACAACACTTAATAAAATACAACATCAATTAATAATAACAAAACCTACTGAAAACTTGTTCCTCTTTTCTTCATAACCTTAGTTTTATTCTAACATAAACCACACCTAATTCCACTACATCACCTACTAAAAATAATTTGTAAACACTACCTCATGATGATTTGCATTTTTTGCATTTTTATCTTCGATGCCGTACACTCTTGCCATGTTGCAATAATCTTATAGTTAACCATATTTATGCATAGATTTCTTAAGAATTTGAGCAACAAGACTTTCTGGTGAAAATAAGCCTAAAGGTATCTTATTCTTCATATCAAAACCTTCTTTGCCCTTCAGAGACTACAAAGACTTGGCAACAATACTATATTTAGTACGCCATATGAAACCGAGATAACGCGAACATCTCGCCCGAAATTTCAAATTTGAACGAAATGTCCGTGAAATTTACGATTCCGAAATAAAATAATTAGTTTTCAGGTTTTGTTAATATGGTTCCGAATCTATTTAATAATAATATAGTAATACTATTGTTTGCAATTATTAGTAATAGAGGTCTTTACCATACAGAGTCAGGCAAATGTAACACAGTTACTTAGATTTTAACAAAATTTCTCACCAAATTCGGAATTCGTAGAGTATAGTTATATCCAAATCGGACTTCCGGTTTAGGCGAAAGCGATGTTAAGTTTTGTATTTTACACGAAACGTCCTGTATATTTTCCGAATTTCAATAGAAAGTTCAGCAATAACAAGGTTTGGTACCCTTTTGTTCAACAACGACAGAGATATTTAATTAAATCTAATAATGCAAATTTTATTGAAAACATGAAAAATGAACACAAAAAATTTAAACAAAATCAATAATAGTTAAGAAAGTTTTTAAATGGAGAGCGTTCACTTTTTGACAATATACAAATCTGTGAACAAATTCTTGAATGACATTTTCCAAAGCCTCCTCACGAATTAATTGCATTTCCTCAATTATTCTCAGCCGTAACTCGTCCAAATTATGCGGTCGTCTAGTATAAACCACAGATTTTAAACGACTTCAAAGGAAAAACTCTAGGGCATAAATTTGGAGACCGTGCAGGCTATTCAATGAATCTACGACCAATCCACCGATTTGGAAATGTTTCGTTTAAAAGACTTCTAACATTAAGAGCATAGTGTGGGGGACTCCATCTTGCTGGAACCAAGCACTTACAGATAATTCCCTCTTCTTCAATATTAGGGACAACATACTCATGTAAAAAATCTAAAAATATTTGTCTAGTTAATGTACTATGAATGAAAAAAGGACCAATAATACGGTTCCTGAAAATACCAGCCTAAACGTTTTATTTCTGCTGATGTTTTGTATGTGTATCCTAGCATCCAATGAGGGTTATCCATTGACCAATATCGACAATTATGGCGATTAACGGTACCAGTCAAACAAAATGTAGCCTCGTCGGAAAACAGCAAATTGTATGTAAAATATTGGTCATTTTTGCAAATCTCCATCGCCTTTTCGCAAAATTCGATTCTACGATCATAATATCCGTCCAATAATTCTTGCACTAAATACCGTTTATACGGGTGATATTTTTTGTGCTTCAATATTCTGGCAACTGATCGGCAACGTATGTCATAATTTAGTGCGAGGGATGTAGTAAAAGTTTATGGTAATTCTTGTAATCCTATAGCAATAGCTTTAGCAATAACTTCAATTAGTTGCGACTTTTGGTCGTCCGCTTTTCTGAAAATTTCTAACATTTCCGGTCAAGTTATACCTTCTCAAAGTTTTACCAACGACAGTTCGTGATATTGGATTTCGATCTTGATACAAATTGTTAAATAATTGTATAGGTACTGAATTTCAATTCCATGGTTTACTAAATATAAACATGATTTCAAAATATCAGTTTTAATTAAATACCTCTGTCTTGTTGAACAAAAGGGTGCCAAACTTGATTGTTGCTGAACTTCCACAGCAGAGCTCTATTGAAATTTGTAAAAAATACAGGGTATTTCATTTAAAATAAAAAAAAGTTAGCAGCGTTACCAACTAAACCGGAAGTCTGATTCGGATCATCGAATCCCCGATTTGCATTTAATTAATTGTGGAAAGTCTTATTAAACTCTAAGTAAACATATCAAAGATATTCGAATGGACCCATACATTTGCCTAATCCTGTATATTAGGTTATACTATTAGTACTAACGCTTCTTAAATTGAATATAACGTAATGGTATGAATTCATATGAATAAACAGCTTGGTAACTCCTTCGATTGTGTTTTGAAATCCGTTATTTGTTGCTACGCTCTGTATATCGAGACAATAGAAAAGAGAGGAACTCAAGTTTCGGGCGACGAGGATTGCCTCACCTACCCGCCCCTGCCAACATCTAGCGGCCCTCCCGGCTTTAGAGACCGCCTCAGCCCAAGGGTGGGGAGACCCAAAAGTATTTCAGAACACGAATTAAGGTGGTATAGGGTGCCACCGAATTTAGAACCGCTAGACATCGCAAAATTCGGAAATAGTGATCAACAAAAGTAAGCAAGACGTACAGCGGGTAGGGGACGCAACCAGGTCGTTCGAATCGAAAGAAAAAAAGAAACAAAGAAAAAGCAGGATTTCAGCCAGATGTAATTAGACTTTATTTATGACATCAACTTAAAATAATAAAAAAAAAAAAGAATTAAATTTGCTAGTTACAAAAAAAAAGACAAATTAAGTATGTTAACTGACCGTTAGTGCACAGAAGTTCACACCCCAGCAAAATACACAAATCACAAATAATTTAAAACCAAAATGGAAAGTCCGATCTTTTGAACAGACTCGGGTACATATAGAGAGATTTTGTTACATGCAAATATTGATAAGTAATAAATTTGTACAAATTCGCAAAGTTGTGGTATGAGAATATAATTAATTAAAGTTAACGGTTAGATATAATTAGAGAAAAAAAAATTAATGAAAGCTCAAAATTAAAATGAAGGAATATGCAATACTAAAATTTTAATGTACAGAAAAAAAATTAATGAAAGCTTAAAATTAAAATGAAGGAATATGCAGTACTAAAATTTTAATGTACAGATTTACAAATCTAGAAAACAAGTTTAATTCACACAAAATACTACCCACGTTTTCTACGCTAAAGAAAACGCAGCAAAAAAAACAACTCTTTCGATATTTTCGAAGCAAAAATAAGTTCTTGTCCCCGTGAGGAACAGATGTGTAATTCAAATAAACTCTGTCGAAATAAATTTAACAAACAAAAAAAAAAATACGTATTGCAATTTTAAGTGAGATAGACTAATTAGAAAGGCAATTGAATTAACTAAATAAAAATTGAGAAATAATATCTGTAACGACGCAATAACTAAGTTAAATAACTAAACAAAGAAAAATTGAATCAAAAAAAATTTCAAGAAAGAAAACTAATTGCAAAACATTACAGTTTAAATTAATAAAGGAATATTTTAAAGTCTTAGCAGTGTCCGTCTCCTTCCAGCAAGCGGTATGTTCGTGAGCGTCATCAGTTTCCTGCTGTGAGCGACGTTTGCGTCGGTAGAGGAAAAGAAACCAGGATAATGTCTGATGGTTAACAACGCAATATAGTGTATCGTAGAGAAGAAGTCAATCGGCTCTAATCGTCATCAAGAAATCCCCTGCCGGGTAATTGTAGTTACAATTAAAAATTGTAGCGACTAAATTATAACCTCGCTCAAACGAGAGGGCTGCCAAAAAAAATCAGAATACTACTTAAAGAAATCACGCCCTACAATAAGCCGTTACAAAACAATGACGAATGACAACCATCGACCTTCGCTCTATCGATAGCGATCTCAGTCTCTTCCGTCTAGGAGTTATCGCCACTCGAGAATCGAGAGGGGAGGAAGGCCACGAAGAAAAACTAATACGTAATTATTGTATGTGAAGATATACACACGCAAGCAAGAGTACTACAGTTCGGTTCAAAATAAACATAACGGAATAAAATAAAAGAAGACGTTAATTCGCAACCAAAACGAGGACGTAGCTACGAGCACGTAACATTATATATTTATTATTTAGTTTACTCTTATGTGAGTGCCGTGGTTCTTTAAAGGATTTTTTTTAGAAAATCTCTATATTATATTTAGATATATAGGACTATATAAAAATGATTTTTAGTTAATATATTACATTAATAATAAACCCAAATAAAAGACATTTAGTTGCTGTGAAAATTAGTAATACAGATTCCGAAACTAAATGATTTTTAATTAAATACTTAGAAAACCAAAAACGATCAATTTGTCTCGTACCCTCTACTTCGTCGCCTTTTTCAGCAAAAAAACAATTTCAAGAATAGAACTAAAAGTTGGAATGATATTCATTTCAATCAAGATAAATTTTACTTGTTCATCAGTCTCATCACCTGAATTTTAAAAAATTTAAAATTTTTTGTGGCGCAGTGAAAAGTAGCGATTTTGTAAGTCTTGGTGGTGACTTTGTTTTAAAGTTTCTGGCAGTATTGTTCGTAATTTACCCTGCTCTAACATAATTAGTTTAGGACCAAAAAACTATTACTATTGAAAGAAAAAACTAAAAACTTTGGAATTCAGCATAATATATTATTTTTTTATTTTATGGCGTATGCATTAAAAGCAGTTCAATATTTTAGAAATAATATAGATTATCATTATGCAATTAATTCTTTAATTCTAATTATACATAAAACTCGTATTAATTCAACTTTATATTAAATTTTGTATTAATTTTATATTAAATTATACATTATAATGCTCGGCGAAGGCTCAGGCTCATGCGTCTCATCTTCTTCATCTCCTTGTTCTTGAACCTCAGTTTCTCTCACTGAATCCAAAATTTCTTTGTCTGTGAGTGAAGACGTTGTAAGCAGGCAGTCATCTACTTCGATGTAGGTTTGAAGATTATCCGTAAAATTTCCTGCCATGTTGAACTGTTGAATCCACTCAGTTAATGGAAGGTCATCGTCGCTATCAAACTCAGGTTCTGTTTCCACCTCATCACTCGTAGAATTGGTACAAAGTCCAGCATGTCGAAAAGAGTGCTGTATAGTTGTGGATGTCACATTTTCCCAGGCTTTAGATAAAAAATTGACTGCTAGCAGCATATTAACAGAAGTTTTACCCTCAGATGCGACTAGCCCCATCAATAATTTCCTTCTGTAGTGATCCTTGAGGCTTTTAATCACACTCTGGTCCATTGGCTGTAAGACACTAGTTGTATTTGAAGGAAGAAATGCCAACTCTATGTTTTGATGGTTTGATATAAACGGGTGGGCAGGGCAGTTGTCAACAAGAAGTAAAATTTTTCGTCCCTTTAATTCTGCATCCCACTTTCGCACTTCCTCCTCAAAAAGTTGACTGGTCATCCAAGCTGATTTATTAGCTTTATACGTCACTGGCAATTTTTTAATGTTCTTAAAAGTGCGCGGATTTTTCGATTTGTCTATTACCATAAGCCTTTTTTTTTCTGTACTATCCATATTAGCAGCCACAAGCACCGTAATATGTTTCTTGGAGAGCTTTCCTCCCACACACACTTTTCCCCTTTAAATTTCAGAATTTTATCTGGAGTCAACTTATAGAAAATTCCTGCTTCATCAGCATTGAAAATGTCACTTGGGGCGTATTTTTCTGTCAATTTTGACCACACTGTATTAATCCAACCATGAGTAACATTTGTATCAACACTTCGTGCTTCTCCACTTATTTTACCATAGTTGATATTATGACGTTGCTTGAATTTTCCGAGCCATCCTTTTGATGCTTTGAAAGAAGTTAAACCAAGTTCTTCAGCAAAATTCTCCGCCTTAGCTTTCACAATCGGCCCCGAGATAGGCAAATTATTCTGGCGCTGTCGGTGAAACCATGATAGTATAGCTTGATCAAAATCTTCCTATTTAGGTTTCTTTAATTTTTTGGAAGATTTCCCCTCGTTCTTTGCTTGGAGAATTTTTTCCTTATTTTTCCATATTGTAGACACGGTAGAGCGACTAAATCCAAAGCGTCTTACTTATCTTCTTTCCCGTTTCTATTGCGCGTATCAGTAAAACTTTTTCGTCAATACACAGTGATTTTCTTTTACTAGCCATGTTTACAGTTTGAAAGTTTGTGAGCAACTAAGAATATAATTTAGTGTATGTACTTTTTCATATATGAATGTGTATCAATGCGACTATTATAATTGGCCTCAAGTACTGTCGCATTTCCGACGGCTGGATCCGAATTGAAATGTAACATTTGATAAAATTTGCTTGAACTGAAGTTCTTTGTTCGATCAATTAAAAAACCACTTGCCCGAGAATTACGAGTTTATATTAGTAACGTGTTTATTTAGTGGTTATCGCAACTTAAAAGGTACTTTTTATTATTAATTGTTGTCGTTATTGAGAGTGGGTGTAATGCTATATAGAGTGTATCATTGTATGGAAGGTAAGCTAAACCAATCAAAGCCAAGTGATTTCGACGCTTTAGAGAGTTTGTCGTTAAATCGAGTAACGTTACATGGAGTTTACACTGTATATAGGAAATGATAAAGATATTTGTAAGTGTGATATATCCGGTGATAATGATGGTATAAAAGGAGGAAAACAGCATATACTTCAGTTAGAATATATTGGTAATTCATAAGCTCAGACAGGATGACAGGTTATAACTTTTCCAATATATTATGTAACCTAGATTGTAACGTGGATTGTTTCAGGTACAAGCGTCCCACATGCTTTAATGCTACTGTTCGTTACTTCTTTATTGACAAGTAAGTTTTATTAATATTAATAAGTACGTATAATTAAAATAATTTGTAATCTTGAAATTAAATAGGTAGTTTCGTCGGAGTGTTTGCACTTCCACGACGAGAATATACGTGCTCAGCTGAGGAATGCCCTTATCTAACAGATACACCTAGTAAGCCAATTCTTCGTCCACACCCTACAAATTGCAATAAATTCTGCCTGTGCGATACGTTTTCAAGAGTTCATGAAATGGACTGTCCCAGAGGGCTTGAATGGAACCAGCGAATTAACGCTTGTGATTGGCCATATTCAGCCAAATGTTCTTTGTAATAAAATTTAATTAATTAAATAATCGCATGGTAATTAATCTCTAAATTTAAAAGAAATTTTATTGGATTTATTTGTGAAATATATGTATAATTCGAAATAAAGATTTCATGATTTATTACTATTTTTAATTACATAGATATTAATTTAATCTAAAAATGATTTAATAACATATTATAAACTTAAATGAATAAATTGATGTAAAATCAATTAATCACGTTGCAACGCCAAAAATTATATAAAATTTTTATATATTTACAAAAAGTTTTGTTTGCCTCACGTAGGATACGTTAAGAATGTTAAAAATAAATTCAAGATAGTTTTCAGGATTCATATGAGTTCTTTAAAAATTTAAATGAATTATCACTCTTTATATACTTACCTTTCAATTCGAATGAACTTATTCATATTTCAATTTTTAGTTTTTTTTAATCTTTTTTAAATTATGAAGTTATTCAAGTCAAATATCTATTTTTCCATACCTTAAAATTTACTATATATTATATTTTCAATATATATGAAATGAAACTAGAGAATTGTGTAGTGCACACAACTCTCTAGAATATAATCATATATGAATAAATATAAAATATTATTTGTACAATTCAATAATTCAAATAGACTGTATATAATTTATTATATACTACTATGCGTTTTTAAATTACAAGTTCTAACTAAATTTGTTTTGTGAAAAATTGATTTATTTTTGTTTAAAACTTTCTTTAAATGTTCTTGCTTCAGTAATTAATTAATTCACATACTGTCTTTATATATTCAGTTTCATTTTCATTTATATTTATTCTTCTGCTAATTCAATTCTTCATTTAATGTTTGACCTTCATTCTTTATTGATTCAAATTAGCTTCTTAATATTTGCTATATTTATTTAAAATAATCATTTATAATTTGAATAGAATTTTCACAAAAACTTTTTCTATTATCTTAATAATGGATGTTGCAGACGGCTCTTGGTAAAGCATTGTACTTATATAACGTGCCTTCAAAAACTCTCATCATTAGAGACGGCCACGCTTCTTTTTAATAGTTGGTGACAGTTAGAGAATATAATCCCGGCATCCCGAATCCCGGGATCTCGGAATCCCGGCCGGGTTTTGATTCCGTAAATCCCGGGACTGTACTTAGCTAATCTAGGGATTTTCGGGATTGCCAGTTTACATTCCGTAATCCGTTGCGCCTTAACAATGACCTTACCTAGATTATATTAAAGGTACTTATTACATAAAGGCAAAAAATCAACCTTACGGCGTATCTGTACGATAAAAGAACTACACAGGTACAGCCAGTGGCGGCTGGCGCATAAGCGCTGCAGTGCTGCAGAGCTCCCAAAAAAATGGGCGGGCGAACCTGTATTAGTTATAACTAGTTTTCTTTTACATAATTTTTCCGACATTTCTGATGTTTATAAAAGGGTAACATATTGTTGTGAAAATTCTCCCCCTGTATATCAAAAAATTTGCATATTTTTCTACATCATCCTGTATAGGACATCAAACCCTACAATTTGACACCTCAATCATCAAAATCCGATCAGTAAAAGCCGATATATTCGCTTCCGAAATTCCAACACTAACGCCGGTTATTATCTAATAATATACAATAGGCGACCAGTGGAATAACCAACCTAATTCGCGCGATCGCTCACTTGTTCCTAATCTGGTCCACACGAACGTGCTCTCAGAGCTCTTTCAAACACCCGCGCGCACCCCGCTACCCCCGCGGCTGTCTAAAACCAATGCGTGATTTTACCAGGCAGTTCGCTGCATTTAGTCCAGCGCGGAGGTCGATATTATTCGGTATATGTATTTAATATTTTCGAGTGTTTTTTTCTGTTTTTGTGTATTGTCGACAATTTATATAAGCTCTGTGTATTATGGAGGTGGTCTTTAATTTAATTAATCGATTTCATTTTAAAGAGCATCTAGTAGTGGCATCACTTTTTTTTTCGGAATGCTTTGGAGAGTATTGCAGTAAAATTCCTGAAGATAAACTCACTTCCGCATGCTCCTATTATCCCACCCTTGATAAAGAAAGATTACGGACTGAATTGTCTGTTATTTACTCAAGAACTGATTGTAGATCTTTAAAAGGCGCACTACCTCTTCTAAAATTCTTAATAAAAAACAATCTGGGAGATACGTTGAAGGAGACTAGAAAATTATTAGAAATTGTAATAACAACTCCCATGACAACATCAGAGGCCGAACGATGCTTTTCAACACTAAATCGAATTAAGACGTTTCTCAGAAATTCAATGACCGAAGATCGTTTAACATCTCTTTCCATGCTATCTATCGAAAAAAAGTTTATTTCCGAAATAGACAATTTTAATGACAAAGTGATAACAAAATTTGCAAATCGAAAAGAACGTAGAATAGATTTAATTTATAGGAAATAATTTGTTAGTAAAGTAGTGCTTAGTGACTCTTATTTTTTTGTGTGACAATTGACAATCATTCCAGAAATCCATTACTTCAGTGCGGACGGCGAAGAAAGCACGATAAGATCGATGGGAGACAACCTCTTACTGCCCGTGCAAGGTAAATTTTTTTGTAAAACTTGCAGAACACCTTAAAATTTTTAGCACGAGCCGCCACTGGGTACAGCCCAAATAATATGTAACTTAGGGGGGACTTCCCCGCCCGGCATACTTCAATACATTACTGTTAAAGTAATTCCCCAACGGGCCAACCCCAATCACCCGATCACCTCATATGATATATCATAATATTGTTGCGAGGGATTACCTGTACGAAAGTATAAATACGCTTAAGATTTACTTTTTTCATTTATTATTCTACCAACGACAAGGCTACGCATGTTACGTCATTTAAATTTAAAAGTCAGTTATCTGAAAAAGTTATTTTAAATGGCTGGAGACTTTGTTCAACATAAAAAAAAACAGCGTGTCATCAGCGTGGAATTATTTTTTAGTTGCGAAAGATGGGAATAGTACTAAATGTAAGCGATGCCCCGCCACTCTCAAGACTTTGGGTGGATCGACTAAGGGATTACATACACATTTGTCATCAAAACATAATATTAAGATTTTGGGTGGCGTTAATCGTTTAACAGCTTCAACAAGTTAAGATTCTGAAAATCTGAACACAGCACCGCCGCCTAAACTAGCTAAACAAGCTAAACGAAAGGTAGATTATTTTACTAAAAGTGCCGACGATAGCCTGGATGATGTTTTGGCAAGAATGATTGCATAAAATGCATTTCCATTCAGTGTATTCATAACTTCAGACGATTTGAGAAAATTTCTCTTAGCGAAATACACGGATTTACCAAAATCAGCCGTCACAATTCGAAAGCGTGTTGTGAATTACAGCGAAAAAATCAGAAAGCAAGTAACTGCAGAATTAAAACATTCGAAAAGTGCAAGCGAAAGATTCAGTCTATCTTTCGACGAGTGGACATCATCGTCCAATAAACGATATATGGCTGTCAAGGTTCATTCATATAAAAAAAAATGGAGCTTAGGACTCGCGTTCCTATTCATGGAAGTATGACGGCTGAAAATTGTCTTCGTATATTGAAAGAGCGTCTAACTAAATTTGATATTTCCCTGGAAACTGATATCGTGGCTACTGTAACCGATGGACCGAACGTTCTGATAAAGGTGGGACAGCTTGTTTGCACTGAACAACAACTGTGTCTCGCACATGGTATCAATTTGGCTGTCTGTGATGTGCTTTATAAAATAAAGAATTATTTTCAAGACAGGCAAGACAGCCCTACCTCAGACTCAGATGATACTATAAATGAACCAGCTGTGACTGCTGATTATATGAACGATAGCGATGATGATGAAAATTTAGAAGACTTAGACTGTCCAGAATCAGGTTTAATCTTAATGTCACAAAATGAATTTGCGCGAGAACACATACCAGAGTTAACGAATGATGAAAACATTAATGAGCTGATAAAGAAAATCCGCAAAGTTGTAGTGTATTTCAAAAGAACACCATTGGAAAATGAAACAGTACTTCAAAAATATGTGAATATTGAACATGAAAAAGAGCTGTCACTTCTTTTTTACTGTACAACCAGGTGGAAAGTCTTTTAACCATGCTGGAACGATTTTCTTTTTTAAAAACCTGCATTCAAAAGCTCTTATAGATCTCAATCATCCAATCCGTTTAGAAGATGCTGATTTTGACTTGGTAAATAAAATTGTTGATGTGCTGACCCCAATTAAATTAACAGTAGAAGCAATCTGTCGACGAGATGCTAATTTATGGACAGCTGATGCCGCTTTGAAATTTCTTATAAAAAAATTGTCTAGCAAAAACTCAGCACTCGCCAATAAAATGAAAACATCCTTAGTGGAATGTATAAAGCAACGACAAAATGATGATTTAACTGGTGTGTCGAATTATCTACAAAATCCACGAAAAGATGATAAAAATTATTATTATCGGATTTGGAATGGTTTGACTTATTTCCAGTTCCTACACAGGCTTTAGTGAGGGCGCAAATAAAGATAATTGTTGAAAGACTAAATAGTCGAGATGACACGGAAGAGGAAGAATTGACACTAAAGGAAAAGTTACAGCTGGAAATTAATAAGAACATGGAATCCCCAGATCCTGAAGTACAAAATGAATCGGGGTTGGTAAATAGTATTAGACGCGAAATGAGCCTGTTCGAAAATGCAGGAGTTCGTGGATATCACTTAGAATTAGCATATAAATATCTATTGTCTATTCCTCCAACCAGTGTAGAACCTGAGCGAACGTTTTCAGCTGCTGTTTATGTTGGCAATAAACTACAAAGCAGGCTTGAAAGTCAAACATTGGATGCTTTGATATTTCTGCGATTGTATTTTCGAAATTCTAAATAGTTTTTTGTATTGTCTTTTTTGTTCCTTATTTTAGTATATTGTGTATTGTGTTGTGCAACAATATTAATAAATAATTTTTAAGAAATTACTTAAGTTTTTTTCATTTGAGCCCAATTAGAAACCACGTAGTCTAATCCCGGGATTACGCTTCAAAAATCCCTTAATCCCGGGATTGAAAAACATGCTCGGGATTGTATTCTCTAGTGACAGTGCACGTATTCTGTCACAAACGTATAATTTTGATCGTTTGGTTATGTCATGTAAATGTGTGTAATAATTAGTAATTTAGTTTTAAAAAAAAATTATTGCAATAGTCAAAATTAAAAGAAAATAATACTAAAGCAGATGCTGTAAATGTCGATCATTATTTTGAAGACAAAGTTAAACTCTACACTTTATACTTTCAAAGATATTTATTAGGATTTCTTAGGTTATGTCAGCACAAGAATTCACAATAGCATTACGAAGCTCTTCGATTGTGTGATGTCTGGTCTTGGAAATGGTATTTTTTAAATATGGAAAAATAAAATAGTCCAAAATTGACAAATCTGGAGATCTTGAACGAACATTAATAATTAATAATTAAAAATTCTTGACAAAAGCTAATTTGTGCGCTAGTGTATTATCTTGCTGGAAATATCCTTCCGTAAGTTCATCATCATTAAGTTCTTTAATAAACAGCTCTAATAATTCATTTCGATATCTTTCAGCAGTTATGGTTTGATTAAAAAATGCAGGTCCAAAACGAAGCATTTGTTGAGAATGTCATTTTTATTTATGTTATTCAAAAACCATAGACAATACTGTGTTCTCGTAACAAACTCTACTTGTTTGTGTTTCCGAAACAGCTTGAATTTTATATGGAAACAACTTTAAATCCTTTAAAATAGTATGACTTATTTCCACTGACAAACGAATTTGTTGTGGTAGTCTTGCAATTGATGTTTTGGGTGAATTATCCATTCGACGTCGAATATCCTCTATGCAATTTGTTGTTTATTTTCTAGGTGCTCCACCGCCAGGTTTACGAGTTATTGCCCATGTTTCACCAACTTTAATAACACAAGCTTGAACATGTTTTTGCAGTTGTACGTAAGTACCTGCAGATTAGGATACTATTGGCGGAAATCCTGTAAGCACTGATTAGTGGAATAAACCCAATTTCCAGTTTCCAATTTTTGGCCAGTTCTATAGTAACTTTGAGTAATAAATATTTTATGTTGTAACTCTAACATTCTAATAATTTTAGAAAGCGTTTAGAATTGGAATTTATGTATGGAAACTATCAGAATTTGAAGTTTTCTAAAGCTTCGTATGTGCACCAATCTTTGATTACTTAATTACTTAAAAAACAGCCTACTATAACGAGGAAAGTTTTTGAAGACACGTTATACTTAATACGAATTATAGTAAAAAAAAAGCACTTGATAAGTTTCACTGTTTTATTTTATTGTTGCGACAATATTGTTTTGGTAATTTCTACCATTCTCAAAAAAAATCTTAATCAACCAAATGTAGGCGAGCAAACTTACTACATAATATACAATGTGTGTAAAAGGTCTTTACAAAAACTTACATATTCCTTACACGAAAATAAGCTGATTTAAGGCAACTTACCTTAGTACAAAGTTTCTTACTTTGGGCGCTATACGGCACTGAAGTTACAATTCTAAAATCGCTTTTTTTTATTATAAATATGAGGGCTCATCCGATTTTGATAAAATTCGGTACATTGACATAGTTTTATGAAACAAAAAAAAAACGTATCAAAATTGGGTAACATTATTCTATAGGCGTAGAACTTCGTTTTCTTTTTATAATTGCACATTTGAAATTTCTACGCCAATGGAAGAAGAGGGGTTTAAGAATAAAATTTAGATTGGGGAACTTATGTACTACAGAGAAGGCACTCTTTGTAAGACACGCATACTGTCATGATATTTGTGAAATTTGTATTTTAATAGTTCCTAGTATTAATAAAAAATAATTACTAAAATGGAAGAAGAGGGGTTTAAGAATAAAATTTAGATTGGGGAACTTATGTACTACAGAAAAGGCACTCTTTGTAAGACTCGCATACTGTCATGATTTTTGTGAAATTTGGATTTTAATAATTCCTAGTATTAAAAAAAAATAATTACTAAAATGGAAGAAGAGGGGTTTAAGAATAAAATTTAGATTGGGGAACTTATGTACTACAGAAAAGGCACTCTTTGTAAGACTCGCATACTGTCATGATTTTTGTGAAATTTGTATTTTAATAATTCCTAGTATTCAAAAAAAATAATTACTAAAATGGAAGAAGAGGGGTGTAAGAATAAAATTTAGATTGGGGAACTTATGTACTACAGAAAAGGCACTCTTTGTAAGACTCGCATACTGTCATGATTTTTGTGAAATTTGTATTTTAATAATTCCTAGTATTAAAAAAAAATAATTGCTAAAATGGAAGAAGAGGGGTTTAAGAATAAAATTTCGATTGGGGAACTTATGTACTACAGAAAAGGCACTCTTTGTAAGACTCGCATACTGTCATGATTTTTGTGAAATTTGTATTTTAATAATTCCTAGTATTAAAAAAAATAATTACTAAAATGGAAGAAGAGAATGTAAGAATAAAATTTAGATTGGGGAACTTATGTACTACAGAAAAGGCACTCTTTGTAAGACTCGCATACTGTCATGATTTTTGTGAAATTTGTATTTTAATAATTCCTAGTATTAAAAAAAATAATTACTAAAATGGAAGAGGGGCTTAAGAATAAAATTTAGATTGGGGAACTTATGTACTACAGAAAAGGCACTCTTTGTAAGACTCGCATACTCTCATGATTTTTGTGAAATTTGTATTTTAATAATTCCTAGTACTAAAAAAAATAATTACTAAAATGGAAGAAGAGGGGCTTAAGAATAAAATTTAGATTGGGGAACTAATGTACTACAGAAAAGGCACTCTTTGTAAGACTCGCATACTGTCATGATTTTTGTAAAATTTGTATTTTAATAATTCCTAGTATTAAAAAAAAATAATTACTAAAATGGAAGAAGAGGGGTTTAAGAATAAAATTTAGATTGGGGAACTTATGTACTACAGAAAAGGCACTCTTTGTAAGACTCGCATACTGTCATGATTTTTGTGAAATTTGTATTTTAATAATTCCTAGTATTAAAAAAAATAATTACTAAAATGGAAGAGGGGCTTAAGAATAAAATTTAGATTGGGGAACTTATGTACTACAGAAAAGGCACTCTTTGTAAGACTCGCATACTCTCATGATTTTTGTGAAATTTGTATTTTAATAATTCCTAGTACTAAAAAAAATAATTACTAAAATGGAAGAAGAGGGGCTTAAGAATAAAATTTAGATTGGGGAACTAATGTACTACAGAAAAGGCACTCTTTGTAAGACTCGCATACTGTCATGATTTTTGTAAAATTTGTATTTTAATAATTCCTAGTATTAAAAAAAAATAATTACTAAAATGGAAGAAGAGGGGTTTAAGAATAAAATTTAGATTGGGGAACTTATGTACTACAGAAAAGGCACTCTTTGTAAGACTCGCATACTGTCATTATTTTTGTGAAATTTGTATTTTAATAATTCCTAGTATTAAAAAAAAATAATTTCTAAAGGTAATTTAATTTGTATTCGATATTCTTTATATAGACTTTTTACAAACATATTTATTTATTTCGTCGTATTTCATTTATTTATTTCGTATAGCACATCGAATACAGCATTAAATAACGTCTGTATATAGGTGGCTGTTCCATAGGACGCGTGGTGGGTAGCAACTGCCAGCGAGTATCCCGGTAGTTTGGATCTGCTGTTAATTTGCGTTTCGTCGGCACATTGAGTCTCTTATAGTAGAGCGACGTCCACCGAATGATCATTCAAGAGCCTCAGTAAATATTCAGATTTAGATCCGTTCATGCCTTCAACGTTCAGTTGTACGATCTTCAGGGCATTTACTATGTCCGTTTCAAGAGCTTCAGTAAATATTCAGATATAGATATGTGCATGCCTTCAACGTTCAGTTGTAAGATGTTTAGAGCGTTTCCTATGTCTCTCGTCGATGGGCTCTGAAGAGCATCATTTCCTAGAATTTCGCTGTTCATGCTGATTCTTTGCTAGGAAATCCTTGCTAGGTCTAGCAGCCTAATAGTGTAGACTATTTAGTCTTGACAAGTCACGTTTCTAGGGTACACCGCGAGGAGGCAGTCTACATTGAATTTTTGCTTTTCTTACCTATTTTCTATCCGCACAATATTTTTAAGGCAAGTTGTACCTAATACATTATTTGCTTTACACGAACAATTTTGATTGTTCGTTTTTAGAGTTTCTGAATAAAACAATTGTCAAATTTAAAGCATTTAAATTCTTATCAACATTTAAAAACTTCTAATCTGCTTTAATAATTTAAAAACTCTACTCTTTCTGTTACTATCGGTCAACTTTAAATATCGAAACAATTGTGTCTCCGATTCAGTCAGTTGTCGAGCGTTACATGTATATATGTGCACGTTCGATATTATTTACATTTACGTCTTTGATTAAAGGTAGATTGTTACCAAATTGGAAGTGAAATGCCCCATCTTCTTTTAAAAATTTACATGCAAGTATAAATTTTTAACGGCTGACTTTTTGTGCCAGGTTATCGAACCCTTACCGTACGCTGTCTAGACAATGTTATCTTCTAGAGTTTTTATAAACATAAAGTTATATACATAAAGTAGTTTTCGTATGCAAAGAATCAGATTCTAAAATTAATAAGGATCAACTGAAGAGGTAGGTTGTTTTTGTAAGGGAGATGTTCTTTGCGATGGAAATGGAGAGGGTAGAGTTTAGACCTATTAGGCTGTGCAAATTCGATGTGAGTAATAAAAATAGAAGTCGTCCAATAAAAATTTTACTTTCTAACCAATCTGAAGTTATTAGCACCTTAAAAAAATTTGACAAAATTAAGGTAACTGAAAAATATTCTTATATATCAGTTTACCGTGATCGAACTCGTATGCAACTGCAGATACATAAAAATGCGAAGTTGGAGCTGAATCGGCGTCTTGCAAATGGGAAAGTCAATTTTAAGATAAAATACTCAAGCGACATACCAAAAATTGTATCTTCGGTAAACTAAAACAACCCCAACACAAACCGTTTACATTAGATTATTATTACCAAAATACACGAAGTATCTGTTCTAAAACGCATTGTTTGTATGCTGCTGTTTGTGAAATATTGTACAATATAATTGTTCTCACTGAAACATGAAATGTTTCCTAAGTGTTATAACGTCATTAAGTGTGATCGGAATTTTCTTGATACGGGAAGATATTGAGGCGGAGGCGTTTTATTATCTATAGGGAACGAAATATAATTTTCTATTTTGGATATTAGCCATTTAAGAAATTTTTTGTTCGAGATATTCTTCGAAGCGCTTGAGATTATCGTTGTCGACAAGCCAATTCTCATGGTAGGCGACTTTAACCTTCCACACGATAATAGCACCGATGCACCATCTTTCAAGACGCAAATTTTCAACTCTTTTTACAAAACAATTTAATAATCTCAATAATTGTGATAATTTTTGTTACAATCGTTACACTTTATTTCATAAATACCAAAATCTTGTCCTACTTTAATTTTATCCTTGGTGTTACCTAAAAATGATTTTAATGAGTTACATGAATTTAAACGCTGTTTGAAGAGAATGGTTTTTGAAAACAGCGCTCAAATTTCTAGAAGCTGAGTGATACGGTAAACAAACAAACTTATCACCTTGGTCTTTTTGAGGTAGTAAACTCGTGTTATTATGAATTAGTTTTTTAAACCTATGTTTCTTAATCAGGTTAGTTACTATTTCCGTGTCGAAGCCAATGCTTTTGATTAAACTTAGTTCTTTTTCATAACTATCTTTCCTATTTAGGTTTAATAGACTTGAAAAATCTAGCGTTACCTAATATATTGGGAAACAGGCCACTTTATGCCTCCTAATAATCTTAGATTAATTAAGACTGTAAATAATTAGAGAATTGGATAGTTGCGAAAGTATTTATATACATAGAAATAAGAGTAAATTAATTAATTCTGACAATGGACCAATTCCGCAGTCCAGTTGTATGCTTTATTGTGACTGTAGTATTCTTTTCATGATTTTTCACGTTTCACGATTCTTTAATTTTCACGCTAGGTTTAAGTAGTAGATAAGGGTTTGTTTTTTGATGTTGGGAATTTAGTGTTGTCCACAAAACATATACCAAGAAAGTGAACGGCATAAAATGAAACATGTTTGAAGCGCCTCTATGAACATTTAAGAAAATTAAACTTGGCGGTTCCTTTAAATAGCGTACTGAAAACTGCGTCGAGAGAGCCATGTTGTTTTCACTTAATTGAAGGAAAGCGTTTCTGATTCATTGCTGCATATTCTCTGCCGTTCTAGGAGGTGTATCGTAAACTATATTTTTTACAGTAGACCACAGAAAAAAATCACAAGGGCAAATTTAGATGGGGTGTTCACCAATAGGTGGACTGGAAGAGGAAGCTTTATCCTCTCCCAATCCACCTGTTGGTGAATACCCCATCTAAATGTGCTCTTGCAGCAGCACCGTAATTTACAGGTGCACCATCATGTTGGTACCACAATCTCCTTATGACGTTATCTGGTAGGCCTTCTAACAGCTATGGTAAATTATTTTGTAGGAAATTTGTGTAGATTTCATAATTTAAAGTAGTATTAAAAAATAATGGACCTATAATAGTGTTTCCTATGATGCCTCCCCAGATGTTAACACTCCATTTTTGTTGGTATAAAATGGGTTGCACAAAATGAGGGTGTCTAGTGTCATAATAATGAGAATTTTTTCTGTTTGTTATTCCACAATTAGGAAATGTTGCTTTATCTGTGAAAAGCACATGGTCTAGAAAAGTTAGATCTTGTCGTAATTGGAAAAGTAGCCATTCACAGTAAATAAAATCCGTTTGTAATAAGCCTTGATGATTTTGTAAGGGTGAAATTTATGTTTTTTAAAATCCTTCTTACAGCAGTGACTTCTATCCCGTGTTCTTTCGAAATTATCCTTGTAGATACGCGCGGATTTTCCACAACGGACTGGACGACTGTCACTTCATTATCTTCGTAACCATAGTCTTAGTTCTTTCATGTTTGACGTAATTCACTAAACCCGTCCGAAGAAACCTTGTCAACAAATTTTCAAACGTCTTAATATCTGGTGCTCTTCGGTGAGGATACTCCATAGCATATGTTCTTGATGCTAAAAGTGGATTTCTATTGCTAGCGCCAAGAACAAATACCATGTGTATTAGCTCCTCTTTCGAAAATATAATTCTAAAGAAACACAACTATAAACTATTACGGCATGTAAATAAAAAATAATAACAACAAAACGATATAACTGACAACAAGATAAAACTAATAACGAACAAACGGATATTGATAATTAACTACCCGAACTTAAAATTATAACAATTAAACGCGATTACAGCAAAGAGGAACTATAGAAAAACACTTTATACGGAAATTTTAAGTAGATATTTGACGTTTGGTTACACAGCAATTTTTGCTTAATATCATTTCATGGCCAACCAACCAACTATTAGATGCAGCTCCGCATGTTGAATATTATAAACATAGGTATATCCCATTAAAGGGATATAACTTCGAAAATACTAGAAATAAGTACTATGTTATTGGTACCATTTTAACGGCAATTTTACAAGGAATTTGCTGACTAATGAAAAAATTATAGGTTCAATTTAAAAAAAAGAGAAAATAGCCTTTAAACTTCGATAACTTTGGCACGACATATTTAACACACTGTATATGTTGTGACGTTGTTCACCCTCAAAATATATAACGTGTTAGTCCATAAATTGGTAACAAAAGAGTTACGTGAGGCACTGCACCCATTTTCAGGCTAAGACTTAAAATGTTAGACGCTACAACTGTCAAGATTTTAACAAAATTTGCAATAAAACTAAAACTAACAGTTGTAAGTGCACATTGTCTATATCATTTCAAAGATAATTTGGGTGGCTATCATCATAATAACAAGAAAGTATAACAATCTAATAAAAAAAAAAAAAATTAAAGTGGTTGCGGAAATTTGGAACACCTGTAAATATATAAATAAAAATAGAAAATGCACCATAGCATACTACATGTGTACGTAAAATTTCATTGCTACAACTTTATTAGTTTTCATGCTAAGCTCCACCAACAGACTATTGCCGCACCCGGTACCTATAAAGCAAAATCTTCCTTTTACAAGTGAAAATTGAATAAATAATGGCGTACTTAAAAAAGTTAATATTTAAAAATAAATCAACACAATCTTTATTTTTTATTTACACGTTTATGGAATACTTAAGTGAACGTTTTAATATGTTAACATAGATCCAATAGAGAGGCAAGTTAAAAAATGGGAACATGTATAACTAGATAAATATTATTACCAATATAATTAAAGTTTAGTTAGTAATTTTGGATACATATATTTTTAGAGACTCATCAACGTAGTTATTTCTTCATATTTAAGTTTTCTGTTAACTAAACTTATATGGTTAACTATTAAAAATATCTTTTATTTTCTTAATGAGTAAACTCTATTGTCAAATTGTAAAGCAATTGGTAACTAGATTGCATTCGAAATTTCATTATAAATGTCGAATTTATTAATATATGTAAAGAAATTCCGAAATATTACTAATTGTGCTGCTTCAATTAAATGTAATCTTCACTAGGATATACGAGTAAAAGCTTCTTGTCATAATATTTTAAGTATATGACAGAGTGGCTGTCAGTGCAAGTTTCTGATATACAGAAGAACGTTTGCCAATTATCACATCTAAAATTATTTTTTTTTTACATATAAAGCCAGCAATATAGGCACTAGATTGGTTTTGTCATTATCACTAATATAAAAATAAAAATGTATGTACCAAATATTCACAAAAAATCACCTTAAACAAATCGCATAAACAAAATAAACTAAAAAGAAAATCGAAAAGAAAAAACAATATGAAGTTATGTTATTATTAGAGTGGACCAATCCGGAGCGATATTGGTAAATATTTCATATAAAAGCCGAAAAATTCCAATAATTTATCAATTAATATATAGATATATATCAATATATATATATATATATATATATATATATATATATATATATATAAATTGATAAATTATTGGAGTTTTTCGGCTTTTTTATGAAATATTTACCAATATCGCTCTGGGTTGGTTCACTCTAGTTATTAATATTAAGCTAACTTCACTTGAATTCGTATTTTCACTTGCGCTATCTGATAACATGTAAGAAAACTAAAATTTATTATTGACCTTGGCTATTTAACTGTCACACACGACTAGCGATTGAGTGAAGAGCATATCTTCAAACGTTTTACCTTAATCCAAAGACGATACGTTTATCACTATTTTTCGTTTTCAGTTTGTTCTACTGAAGTTGAACAATAGTTCCCGAAATACGTATTTAGAATTTATTGATAGATAACGTGGTTAAGGATTTTTCTTGTTTCTGTCTGTTTCAGATTTCAAGCCACATTGTCCACCAATTTCGGAAAAGTTTTGCCTAAAAATTGTGTATTACTTTACTAGGCTCAATGTTTCTCGTATATCCTCTAAAACGAAATATTTCAGATTTAACATTATCGAATTAAAAAAGGATTAATTAATTTAAATGAAAGCACAAAATAATGAACTATATTTTTAAACTAAGAGGAGAGTTTTAAATTAATCGCGCCAAAATTACTATGCGTGATTGGTTGCTTCAGAGGTAGGATTACGTTATGCAAAAATTGCGTGTTGACCTATCGATGTCAAACGCTTGTCAAATTTCGTTTTCTGTTGTGTTCCCGTTGTTCTATTCAGTTGTATTGTTGTATTAACGTAAATAAATCCGTTCTTTTTAGAATTTGCGAAACCTTTAAGATACCCTTCTGTAGTTATCGATAATTATTCAATATTCATATAAATATGGATACTATTGCAACAAGTTCAGCATCATTTTCACCTCCGAAAAAACGCAAACGTTTAGATATAGGGCATTTATCTGTTGCTGAAAAGCAATGTGTTTTAAATATGTATAAACAGCTGCGAACTGATGAACCGAATCTTAAAAAAACTGTTATTGTTTCTAAAATTAGTAACACCGTGGGTAAGTTTTCATGGATTGAATAATGTAACCAATTTGATAATGTTCTGCTTTTAGGCGTTGCACAATCGACAGTATATCGCACCATAAAAGAGTATAATGAGACTGGTACAGTTACTGCATCTAAACACTATGGAGGACGACCTGGTAATGTTGCTGCATACGATGAAGTAGTTAAACAGTCTGTGCGGCAAATAGTGCATGCTTTCTTTTATAAAAACGAATTACCTACGTTGGACAAAATTTTGATGGAAATAAAGAAACGTCCAGATTTACCACAAATGTCCCGTTCGTCATTGTACAAATTTATGAAGCAAATTTAGAATAGATTATTTTGTTTAATTTTTGCAAGTAACAAGTAGTTAACGGAGCCTTTGATTTCTTTAAATCCTTTATTTATGTTATTTTTGTGTTTAATGTAAATAATTTTTAATAAATGTTTAATTACGTTGTGACTTTATTGATGTAGAGTTTATATTCAAAATTAAGCGGGAAATAACGCTAAATTAAATGTTGCCTTTGAGCTCGATGAATAAAGAAAAACTAATAAAATACGAAAATTTAAAAAAACATTTAGAATGTCATTGATTTGGTAACTTTTACAGTGTAAATGTGGCTTTTCCATTTACTCCTCTTAGTTTAAAAATAGACTATAGTGTCTGTGTAATAATAATAAATAATCTAATCTCTACTTGGTTTAGATATAAGACAATTTTTACTTTTTGGATAACCGCAGTTTCATTTTCTTCCTTTAAATCTGTGATAATTATTTAGGGTTTTATATATTTTACTAGATAGAGAATGGAATATATTTTTATTATCAAAGTCGGCTAACCTCAACAACTATTTCGGAAATCAAACTTAAATATTCCTTATCTGTTATTTCGATATGGAATTACGTTTTAATGATTTCATTTTGTTGAGGAGATACATTCACAAATATATAACTTGTATTGTGTTCTTCACACCCCATTTTTAATAATATTTTATATTATTAAAAATACTTTTGTATTATACAAATTGGTGTGATTTTACCCACTCATGTATGTTTCAACCTTGAAGCTACGCAAGATATAAATATCGATTGAGCACAAAAATGCATTGCTATTTGTAGTGACGGAGTAAAAGCCATGACTGGTGCGAAGAGTGCATTTATTGCTAGACTGAAAGAACAGATGCCAAACGCTTGTTGGATGCATTGCTTTCTCCATCGCCAAGCTCTTGCAGCCAAAACTTTGCCACAAGAATACAGTCAAGTTCTAAATATTATTATCAACATTGTAAATTCTATTAAAGGAAAAGCCTTGCAGACTCGATTGTTTCTAATCATTTGTGAAGATATGGGGGCACTACACCGAAATTTGCTTTACCATACAGAAGTTAGGTGATTATCAAAAGGCAAAGTACTGACCAGAGTTATGGAACTTCACGCTGAACTATTAGTATATTTACAACAAGCCAAGTCACATTACTCTGAATTCATTTCTGACCCCCTTTTGAAATTGGCTTTCCTTTCTGACTTATTTGAGCATTTAAATAACTTGAATAAAAGTCTTCAAGGGCGGGATGAAAATGTCATTACAGCAAAAGACAAACTCCATGGCTGTATAAAAAAAATTGAATTGTGGTCATCATCTATAAATCAAAACAACTTTGATTCATTTTCGTCGACACAGTCTTTCATTGAAGCAGTCGGAAGCGAGATAAACATCAACTCATATATATCTGGTATGAAAATGGTGTTAGATAATTTGAAGAAAGAATTGTGTCATTACTTCTCAGGGCAAGAGATATCGTATAACACTGGGCACAGATGGATCTTAAATCCGTTTTTAAATGCAGCTATAAATGAGGCAAATTTATCAACTAAGCTCAAAGAGAATCTCCTGGAATTATCTGCCGATGGGATGTTACACTTGGAATTCAAGTCTGAAAATTTGGATACCTTTTGGTTAAAAAGAAAAACAGAATACCCGGAATTAACAACCGAGGCTTTGAAGTGTTTGATTCCATTTTCTACCTCGTACTTGTGCGAGTTGGCATTTTCATCAATGGCCCAAATAAAAAGTAAACTAAGAAATCGCTTAAATTTGGAAAACGATTTAAAACTTAAAGTTGCAAAGACGGATCCATGATGGGAAAAATTGATTGGACAAACTCAAGCGCAAGCTTCACATTAAAATGAACGAGTACTCGAAGATTTTATTTTTTGTTAATGTGTTTGTATAAATAACATAACGAATATCATTTTGTTAATTTTTTTTTAATATATCTACCTTTTTAAAATTTATTGATTTTTTTACTGAGTTCTCTCGACCTCTCGCGACCCCCCTACAGAGGCTTCGCGACCCCCCAGGGGGTCGCGAGCCACAGGTGGAAAAACACTGCTTTAGGCCATATGCAAAATTATGAATGGTAGAACCATTTTAAAAATGGACGTGTGTCGGATGATGATGAGCATTCCGGTCATCGATCGACGGCAAACACTTCACAAAATGTGGCAAAAGTACGTGATGCTATTCTAGAAGATCAAAGGAGAAAAATCCATGACATTTGTAACATTGTCGGCTTATATCTTACATCCTACATCAAGACCTACGCGTCACTCGTTGTGCGTCAATTTCTAGCATCAATCAAAACGGCAGTACTGCTCCACCCTCCCTACTCCCAGATCTTGCCCCTTGTGACTTCTTTCTGTTTCCAAAGTTGAAACTGAAGCTCAAGCTCTCTATCGTTTTGAAACGATAGAGGAAATCCAGACCAAATTGCAAGCAGTGATGAACGCGTCAACACTTGAAGACTTCCAGCACTGCTTCCATTCATGGACAAGTCACTGGGATCGGTATATTCATACGGAAGGAGAGGACTTTAAAGGGGATGGTAGTGAATAAGTTGTAAGAACAATTTATTGTGTATTCTTTCACATTCCGGGAATTTCTGGGTAGCACCTCGTATATGAACTTTTAATACAATTATATTTCTTGTAAGGTCAGGGAGTTTTCATAACGTAGATATTTCATTCACGAAATATAAATTATTCATAAAATGAATTTAGTAATTTATTCAATTAAAATACAAATTAGGAAAAGTTTTTACATTTAGTTTAACGGAAAATGATAGAGCTGTAGGTACGTGTTATGTCCGGTGATGATAGTGGTATAAAAGAGAAAACCCAAGCTTATTTCGGTACAAGTAAATGATAATTTACAAACTCAAGCAGAATGAAAGGTTATTACAAATTTCAAGGTTAAAAAATTTAAAACTTAGCAAACTGTTTCAGGTACTCGCACTTTATACGTTTTGACGTTGCTGTTCATATCTTCTGCAATGACAAGTAAGTATTGCTAGGAATTGTTGATCAAATAACTTATAACGATAGATATCAATATAGATCATCCAGAAAGTATCTGTTCAAATGAGGGATGTCCTTTTCTACCATTTCCGTCAGAATATGTAAGCATTTTTCCACATCCTACAGACTGTGCGAAATTTTGTATGTGCGATCTGTTATCAAGAGTTCATGAAATGAACTGCCCTGCAGGACTTCATTGGAATAACAGGCTTGACACTTGTGATTGGTCGTATGCAGCACAGTGTGTAATAAGTAATTAACCGTGACAATAAAAAGAAATGATATTACATTTATATATTACATATTATACATATTAAATAACAATATGAAACAAACATGTAAATAATTTACATATCTGTAACTATGCACATGGACAAACAAAACCTTTTTGTATATTAAATAATCCAAAATGACATTCTGTAGTTTTATTTGTAATTTTTTTTTATTTAACTCCTTTATTTAGAAATCTACATATGAGTTATAATCTATTAGCTTGATACAATAACAAAGTGACTTAAGTAGGTTGTTTCCAATGAAACAATTTAGATGCTACTAAAACTAAATACTTTTTGTCCATTTGGTTATACAGGCTGTTTCATAGCTCCGCATTTCTTCTCATACGTCTTTATCGTTTGAGCTAATTTAATGCGGTTGGCACAGAATTACATAGGGTACCTTCTCTATCTGCTAAACGTATTTTTCTTTATACAGGCTGGTCAAGAAAAAATATACACTAAATGTAAAATCATTTGTATCAATTCTTCTTTTGTAAAATTCATTCTTAATTAATTCACATACAACAGTCAAAATGTAATCATGTCAAAGTAAATGCCTACAATATTAACTATTAAGATAAAATAAAACAAATTTTATGAATTTCACTTTTTAATTATCACTGTAACGAATCGTTTCGCACCAACATGGGCTTCGTCAGACATATAACTAACTTATTTACAAAATATTTTTTTTTTATATTGAACACAAGTAAACGGTAACAAGCAAAAACACATGTTTTATTTTAAAAAATAGTCGGAGGGATGGGTGCTTTTTATTACTGGATGTCTATGCACAAAACTTTCGCTACGGTTTATACAATATGTACTGTTCTTAAGTAATAAAACTAGAGGTTTACATTATATTACAGGGAGGTAAAGAATTCTATGGAAAAATATAAAAATACAAAATACAATATGTAACTGTCTGCATATCAAATAAATAGATTGAGTAAGGGTGAATTATTTGTTTCTAATTGATCATTTAAGATCTTGTCAGTTTTCTTTAATTTATTAATTTCAAGTGAAACTGGACTCTAATAAATTAAGTTTTTTGCCCTTATTTTCTACATTCTTCTACATTCTAAATTCTTCTATATTCTAAATTCTTTGTTAAAATTGTGCGTTCGCCTACAATATTAAATAAAATACTCTGAAATTTTGTTAAAGATTAATGTACTGCTTATGGGTTAATGGTTTATTTTTGTTTCTTGTATCTGTTGTATCTTCCAGGCACAAGTACAAGAACCAAAAAACGTAACACTTTAAATATTGCCAATACAAGAGATAAAAGACATAATAGAAAACCAAATTAATGATAATATTTCAGACAACATAGAGAAAACACAATTAAAAGAGTTATTAAAGTTAATCCTAGATCAAAATTACTTCAAATTTAATAATGATATATATTCACAAGTAGAAGGATTACCTATGGGAAATCCTCTCAGCCCAATATTAGCTAACATTTATATGCATAACTTCGAAATAGGTCTATTTAACAGAAATAACAACCTAATCAAACAAATCCTTTTCTGGGCTAGGTATGTCGATGATATAATTTGCATCTGGATAGGTACAGACAGGCAACTAACAGAATTCTTGAAATTATTAAACTCATTAAACCCCAAAATTCAATTCACAATAGAAAAAGAAGAAAATAACAAATTAAATTTTTTAGATATTACCATATACAGAAACAGTAACAATCTATCATATAAAATTTACAGAAAACCAACATTTGCAGATAATATAATACATGCGGAAGCGAAACAAGATACTAAAATAAAAATGTCAACATTCCATAGTTATATACATAGAGCAACTCACATACCATTGAATACTGATGCTTTTAAAGAAGAAATAATATATATTAAAAAAATAGCAGAAAATAATGGATACAATCCCAACATAGTAGACAAAATATTAAACCGAAAATAACAAAAGAATATTCAGAAAAAATTCTTATATCCGGAAATAAAAGAAAATAAACCCATTTGGCACGCAATTACATATATTCCCCAAATCACAGACAAAGTAAACAAAATATTAAGAAAATTAGATATTCAAATCATATGTAGCAATAAAACAAAATTAGGTACAATGTTAAATAATAACAAAGATAAAATAGAAAATATAGAAAAATCAGGAGTATACACAATAAAATGTAATGACTGTGAAGCTATATATATAGGGCAAAGTAGAAGATCCATTAAAAAACGCATATCCGAACACGTAAGAGACGTAAAATATAGTAATAAAAACACAGGTTTTTCGGCACACTGTATCGAACGAAGCCATTTGCCTGACATTAATAGCTCCACCGTGTTACATAACGTAATAAAAAGTAGAAGACTAGATTTATTGGAAATACTAGAAATTAAAAAAGCGCAAAAATAAAATATAATAATTACGAATACACAGTTAGAATTTGTTAACACCCCCATAATAGACACGATTGTAAATATGTCTTAACCATCACCCCAGCACTAAAAAATAGGTATAAAAGTTAAAAGGGCACGTATTGTAAGTTAGTTTTAAGATACTCTTTGACAATGGCATAACAGCCGAAACATATGTTAGAAATAATCTAATAAAAAAATTGTGAAATAGCCAAGTGTGTTTTTATAATAAATTTGTTAATTACAAAATGTTTCACCAAGAAGTGTTTGCTACGTCAATTAATGAAATTTAAATATTGCAATCTTTACTAAAAAAAAAAATGTATAGAAATAGTACGTTTACACTAAAATTTAGTTTTAATCGAGAATAACTAGTTCAGTAATACAAACTGTGGTATCGTCGGAGAGGTTGTAATAAAGTATATTTGAAAAAAACTATAATTTGTGTCAGAAAGTCGTCGTTCACTGGAATAGTAACTACTTTTTAAGAATTGAAACATTGAGAGCAAAGAAAGCTGTAACCTTTGCATAAGACGGAAATGTTATTTAGTTACCTCATAATGCTGTTCTAAAGTTGATCTGTTTTTAACACAAGACACATTCACATATGCAATCAAATATACGGAATGCTATTTAAAAAAAAAGGAACTTTAGTGTACATATATCTTTTTTCTTGACCAACCTGTATAAAGAAAAATATTTTTAGAAGATGTAGAAGGTATTTTATATAATTCTGTGCCAACCACATTAAATTAGCGCAAACGACAAAAACGTAGGAGAATAAATAAGAGCTGTGAAACACCCGGTATATAACTATGTATTTATGATTGTAACAATGCTATTGATTTCTAAAATATACTATGATTATAAGTAAACTTTTGCCCCACTTATATTGTGATAATGTCTTAAAAGAATTAGAAAGCATTTGTGAAGAGAAGAATATGATCATTATAAATAATAATAATAAAATCTATTACACAGTCCGACATAATGTTTATAATATTAATTAAAATGCTCTTTTTGTGTTTCATTTAGGTAGTTACCAAAACACTTTTTTTTTCTCATAGATGGCCTACCTTGCCCCATTTTCAATATCACTTATATTATGAGTAGGTATGAGAGGCCGAAGACTTATCACTCACGGACGTACCTACTATTGAAAATTTGTATTTTTAAAGAGTTTTTAATTTTATTTATATAATTGGGAAACAAACAGGTAGTAATCTATTAAATACGAACTACATTTTTATTTGTTCATTTTGTAGTTCAAGTTGAGTAAAGGAGTATTAATATTAACTAGCAATATTTTCTCAAAGTTCTCTTCTGTAGAATTTGTTCTCTTTGAATGAAATACATCCTCGTAGATAGAAAACGTCCTTTCTACATCGCAACTGGTTATAGGTGCATACTGGAAATATTCTTTTATTTCAGCGTATTTAGCAGTTAGATTTTGGGGCATTGTCCCCATACACAATTGCCGCAATGTTATTAAATCTGGATTTATATTAAAAACTACGTGTAACTTTTGCCGAAGGCCACATCCGAACTCACTTGGAATATTTTTCAAATTATTAATAGCCACATCTAATGTGGTTAATCAACCATTTAATTTGAGATTTTTATTTTCAAAATAAGCGGTCAGTCTTGGCAAATTCCCAAAGTGTTCCTGAAGAAAGTACAACTGATTTTTTAAATATGGAATTTGTATTAGTTCCTTACACTCAGAAATACTTCGAGCATCGTCATTTAAACATGTGACGAAATTTTGTAAACTATCGAAATTCTCTGCATAAAAACTAATAGCTTCCAACCACGATCCCCATCTAGTTATTACTGATATATTCACAGATTCTGTGGAGAGCATGTGCTACACAAGTAATATGCAGCATATTAGGATATGTTTCCTTTACTAGTCTGCCTGTTTTTAACATATATGCAGCACTGTCACTGACAAATAAAAGTATTTTTTCTTTGTACGTTTGAAGCATTTGGTGCATATTCTCGTAAATGGTTTTAGTTACTGTTTCCGCATCAACTGTATTTATAACTTTTCTTACTATTACATATGCGTTATATAAAATAGTTGGATGTAGTACACCTGCTACAACATTTACCACACAAAGTCCTAACATATCAACTTGAACTACAAAATGAACAAATAAAAATGTATTTCGTATTTTATAGATCATCACCCGTTTGTTTTCTAATTCCATAAATAAAATTAAAAACTCTTTAAAATTACAAATTTTCAATAGTATGCCCGTGGGCGATGAGTCATCGGCCTTTTGTATCCTGTCCCTACTGATGAAGTATGGTTTCATTTAAGCGGGTTTGTAAATAAACAAGTTACAGAACATAGCCTATAACAATCCAAACAAGCACATCGAAGTTCCTTTACATCCTGTTAAAGTTGGAGTATGATGAGCTGCATCTCGTCATACAGAATAGTAGGACCAATATTTTTTCACAATAACATTAATAGCCAACGATACTGAGAACAGTTATTAACACATTTTTAATTCAAGTGCAACAGGACGAATTTAATGGGGGTTACTTGGTTACTTCCAGCAAGATGGGGCTACTGCACAAAATTTAGCGCTTTTAGAACATTACTTTCCTCATCGAGTTATAAGTAGAGGTGTTTGACCAACGCGGTCACCAGACCTTACTACGTTAGATTTTTAGATTTTTGTATTGCTAAAAAATAAATTATATAAGACAAGAATTAATAACATAAATGATTTGATGAATACAATTACAATTAAATGTAATGAAATAACACTAATTGTATTGCAGAATATTTTTGATAACTTGAAACGTCGTATTGCATAGAATGGTGACCATTTTGAACACTTATTATAAATTGTTATAAACTTGTTATAAATTATAATAATTAAAATTTCTACAAATTAGTTATTTATCTTGGTTCTTTGATTAATACCCCACCTTTAAAGTTATCTTATGAAATAAATTAATAATTTAATTGTACTTGTTATTAATTTCATCACCATTTCGCTCAACGATAAATTTTGACAGTGACAGGTAGATAACTTTTATTCCATTTAATTTATATATCCATATCCGCATTTCAACAATACAGAACATCATAATTTATAGGAGAAGTTTATGGACAACTAGCTGGAATTCTTTTTGAAGCTAGTTGTATTTTAGAAAGAACTAAAGCTCTCATCATTCTTAAAATTAACACAAAGTATTCACAAATTAAATTTGACCACATACATATTTTATTTCATGTTAATATATACGAAAAGTTATTTCTTACAAAAGGAATACTTTTTTAACCGGAAATCATAGATATGTAAAAGTGCGTTATATCCTGTGGTGATGATAATAATATAAAAGGAAAAAAGCAGGAATTACTTGAGTCAGAATATATTAGCAATCGTAAGTTCATGCAGGATGATAGGTTATAACTTTTCCAATATTATAATTTAATAACTTACTTAGATTATTTTAGGTATGGACGCTTCACATGCTTTGATGTTACTGTTCATCATATCTCCAATGGCAAGTAAGTTTTACCAATAAGTTTAATTATAATAGTGTATAATTTCTTTATTGTATACATAGGTAGTTTCAATGGAATGAACAAAGATAGGGATCGTCGTTATGTTACCCCTTCACCATTGGAAAACACTTGTCCAAGCGATGCATGTCCTTTTCTTCCAGTTCCACACAAAAATTATTTTCTTTCACATCCTACGGATTGCAGCAAATTCTGCATATGCGATACATATTCAAGGGTACATGAAATGAACTGCCCAGAAGGACTTGAATGGAACAAGCGACTTAACACTTGCGATTGGCCACATGCAGCGAGATGTTATATCTAAATCGTTAAAGTTAAAAGAAATTGTATTAAATTTATTTGTGAAATATACAGCTGCGAACAATAAATTTTGGTCGTCAATGTCATACTAAAATTTTAGGAAATTGTCACAATGCAGATTTTTTCCATGATTGATTATATCTATTGTCAATGAAATGTCAATATAAGTTTGCAGTTTGTCAAAATCTTGTCTTTTTGAATTATTTTTGATATGGTTTGAATAACCTATTTTAACAAAATAAGGATTATTTTCTTAGTAGAAAATGGACTCTCTGAAGCTACGGTATCATCTCGTCTAGGACTTGCAAAAAGATCCGTAAATTTGATTAATATGTGAACGATTAAATTATAAGTTATTACCATTACGACCGTTTCACAATACAGCAACTTAAATTTTGTCAAAGAATGACATTGACGACCAAAATTTATTGCTCGCAACTGTACATATTAGTATACATTTAATGTTTTTAAAAATTATATAATTACTGCATCTTAAATAAAATTATTTAAACTTCATTTACTTTATGTTAGCATATTTTTAGTTACTATTATCGGGATAAAATAAAACAAATTTTAATGAATTTCACTATTTAATTGACACTGCAACGATCGTTTCGCTCCAACCTGAACTTCATCAGACATATAATCGTTACGGTGTAAAGTAAAAAGTGAAATTCATTAAAATTTGTTTTATTTTATCCCGATAATAGTTATACTGGAATTTCATTAAGTAAAGGCTGAAACAATCCTTAATTTTTAGTTAATTAAATAGGATCAATAGAAAGATGAAATTAAATAAAATTGATGTAATGATAAAAATGTTTAAATTTAAAATAATTTAAAAAATTATAAACTGGTTAGTATGCATCGTAATTTACTTTCCCTACATAGTTAAGAAAAACAATCAGTAGTAATATAACAAGTGCAATAAAAACTATCGATAATTTTTGGAAAATTTGACCGAATGCAAGTTAAGTTGAAAAGGAGCACGAGTGCACATGGTGCACGAGTGTCCTTTTCAGTTTAACTTGCATGAGTTCAAATTGATTAAAAATTATCGATTCATTTTTATTGCACGAATTATATTTAACGGAAAATTTCATGAATCAAGTAAATCATGTAGTTTTTGTGGCAATGACAATTAACAATAACTGATTTGGATTTACTAAGGAGAATTGTTGATTTGTCAATAATTTTACAAAACTGTTCATTTTATAAGTGCTGTCACATTTCACGCAATGCCGCGATTTGGAAACGCCTCAAGTACCGAAATTAACTAGGAAATAGAGAAATTAACTCCGGCAAATACGAAAAGATCAAAAACTTCTATATGGAAACAATTTCAAGAACTTTGTGCTCAAAGAAATTATGTACTGGAGAAAACGACTTCTTTACAAGAAATTAACTCTATTTTGAAAAACTGGACCAATACTATGCGTAAAAAAGATGCATCATTTTACAAAGAAATTGAAAGAAAAGGCAATGTGGAACGTGACGGCCAAACTCGTCCAAAAAAATATAATCAAGATTTTGGCATCACAGTAGATTCATTTAATGACATAAGATTTAAATCTGCAAGAGATGCAAGAGACGCTACACGAAAATCACTGCAAATGACACCTGATAAACGAAAAACAAGTTCAAGTGCGTTTACTTATGAAGAATTCCTGAAAATTGTAAAATTATTTTTATTTTTAATTGTCAGAATTTTAATAATTAGATATTTTATTGTACTTTTAATCTTTGCTACGCATTAAACATTAAAAACTACGTTTGTATTAATTTTTTTAATTCCTGATAGTTTGCACTAATATCCATTCCAAATAAGAATGGACCAGATGGCGCTGCAATCTGAGTATAATTAAAATCACTATATCTAACAAAGTACCGCAATTAGGACGCCATATTGATTCCAATACCAACTGAAATGTAGTGATTAGCGCGATTTTCAAATGTCCTGTTTTAGTGACTTTATGGAATTGACACATATTATGACGATTTTCAATATTATTTATTGTTTAAATTTGTTTTAGTAGTTTTTTGTAAATAAAACGAAATATGTATTATGGCAAGCTTATATTTATTTTTTGACAGCGGATCTCATAGCAATGCTTCTACTATTTTTATCACAAGTTGTTGATACCTTTTTATTTTTTTCTCGTAATGAAAAATAAACTCTACTTTTTACAAAAGTTTCACCAAATGAACTTGCTTCCATTATTATTGTCTCATCGGTGGAATTAGATGAACGTTCATTTTCTTTAATAAATCTGGAACTGCATCGGGACGTAACAGTTTTCGATTATCCATCCGTTTTTGTTCGAATTGTTTTTCCGAAAAATGAATCTAAATGTTTTCTAATCAAATTAAACGATATATTAGGTTACTGAGCACTTACCTCACAGATCATAGACATTGGGCTTAAGTCACTTTGTCCAATACATTTCATCGATAATTCTTTCCGTTGTGTGTTACGTTTGCCTTATTGTCAAAACAAATAAGATAATATAATAACAATTAGACAAAGTATGAACATATATATTAAATACATTGCATTTATAATTACATACCACTTGGCAATCGGAACAGACGATATCCATTTTCGCTTCTGCTTTTGCATCGTGCAACACAGCAGCCAGTCATTGTCACAACAAATACAAACGTTTCTTACTATGTATAACACCAAACACAATATAAATAAGCGACCAACGAGCGATTTCGTGTTTTTACAGTAATAATATGACAGCAGTCAAACGGCCATTTTGTTTCCAATATATATCTTTCTCTCTCTTACTCATGGTCCTTACCAATTGCGGTACTTTATTAGATATAGTGACTTTAAGTATAATTTACACAGGAATTTCAAAAAAGTAGATCACATGATTGATTTCATATGTGAGGTTATATACCTACTAACCTATATAAAAGATTATTTTTTGACGTTTGTTTATTAACATGTTTATTATTAAGAAAGCTTAGACTTTAATAATTTTATTCAAGCAAGAAGCGACCAATGCAAGGTATTAGAGTTATATAAAATATTTCAATCAATATCTTATGTTACTTTTTGCATTTACAATAAATTTGTGCCTAAATATAGTGACAGTGTGTTAAAATTACCACAGGAAATATTTACATGTTTGATTTTACTAGAGAACAAAACTTTTGTATAAATGTGAAACTAATAAATTAATGATTGATGGTGACAGTGTATTATAATTATCATAATATTTGTGTATCGTTTAACATTAGTGTTTGCTTAACAAAAATATCATTTTACACAATACAGTTATTTTAATAGTATCTATAATGAGAGAGCAATAAGGAAATTCATTTCACATAATTTGGTTAAAAATTTTTATATATCTAAAAAAGGTATTTATTTAAAAATATTTTCATTTTACAAAAATAAGTAAGTATAGCAAGCGCCAATTAAGTTGGCGCGAGGAGGGGGTACGCAGAAACCGTTTTTAAAAACGTCCACCCCCACTGCTCAAGTAATTGTCAGAATACATTTATCATTGACGTTTGACGGAACATAACGTCTTTAATAGGGGTTCATAAAGTGATACACGCTCAGAGGTTAGAATTATCTGACATTTGATGTAAAACCAAATACAAATCTCCCCACTACTTTTAATCCTGCGTGGACTTACCCCTCCTCGCGCCAACTTAATTGGCGTTTGCTATACATATTAATAAGGGTAAAACAGCAGTTTAGCACCAAAAGATAGATAAAACGTAAGTATTTTTCCAGTTTTAGTATTTGGCTAAACGTGTGTTCGTTCCTTTATTCCAAGCTATGGCTGATTGATACTTCCTTTTTTGCTTATGTATGGGATAAATTGCTCCTATCGTACAATGATTTTTTTTGCTTTTAGCAGAAATATGGTTTGATTAAGGTTACAGATTTATATTTTTCTCAATATAATTGACGATACTTCCAGCAAGATGGGGCTACTGCCATACAACTCGTGAAAATTTAGCGCTTTTAGAATATTACTTCTCCCATCGAGTTATAAGCAGATGTGTTTTGGCCAACGCTGTCACCAGATCGTACTCTGTTAGATTTTTCTACTTTCGGATTGCTAAAGAATGAAGTATATAAGACCAGAATGAATAACTTAAATGACTTGATGAATACAATTGCAATTAAATGTAATGAAATAACACGAAATGTATTGCAGAATATTTTTGACAACATGAAACATCGTATTGTGTTATGCATTCAACAGAATGGTGACCATTTTGAACAATTGCTATAAATTATATTAATTAAAATTTCTACAAATTAGTTATTTACCTACCTTGGTTGTTTGATTAATATCCCATCTTTAAAGTTTCCTTATTAAATAAATTAATAATCTAATTGTACTTGTACTCTAATTGTACAGGTAGATAACCTTCATATCATTTGATCTATATCCGCATTTCAAAAATGCAGAACATCATAATTTATAGGTGAAATTCATGGACAACTAGATATAATTCTTTTTGAAACGCGTTGTACATACATAATATGTCAAATTTAAGCGATTACATTGCTTTAAAATAAAATCAACAACAGAAAGAATTTTATTAGGAACAAACAAAGTAATAGGTAATTTCTATTATTACTATTGAAAAAAAAAAATTTGCCAATGAAAATTACTATTTGAATATATAAAATTATGAAAACATATAAAAATAGGGTTTGACTGATTAACGTATATTAATAACCAGTCATTTCACCATTATTGTCTACAACGGCCTGGAATCTTCGTGGAAGTGAATCTATTAAATTAATTATGAATTGAGGATTTTCTGCAAAACTTTCATTTCTTTCCGCAACTTACTGCAGACCTTATTTCAGACAATACAATATTTTACCTCTACCTGGGGTATACATATTAGAACTGTTAATGTACATTTTCAAGAATCAAGAACGATTTCGACTTTCATGTATATAACAGCAGACAGAGAAATAATTTCAGTTTGCCATACAATAAATTAAATATAACTAAGAGGTGAAATAAATGCTTTCTACATTTTACGACACTAATTATTCGAATTTTTTACCGAAAAAAAATCAAATAATTGGCGTCGTCAAATGTAGAAAGCAATTATTTCATTCTCATAACGTCGCGAAAATGCAATTGATTTAAACTACGGGCGCAATATAAATATCTGTTTCTTAATGCGATTTAAGACTTCCCGATGATTCGAACTTCAGTCGCTTAATAGCTTAATGGTAAAAGCGTGGTCCGGCAAACCAATGGACGTAGGTTCGAATCCTCCATAAGGACGATTTTTTTTCGGTAAAAAATTTGAATAATTAGCGTTGTAAAATGTAGAAAGCATTTATTTCATTCACATTACTTCGCGAAAATTCAATTTATTTGTACAAATTTGTCCACTACGGGCACAATATTAATATCTGCATATATCGAGTAATTTTTGATAGTCCTTGAGCGGTGACAGATTTTGTTTAAGCTATATGTGTTTATATTATTGAACAAGTCCATTGTACAATTTATGTATTTTACTGGACAATAAGCCTATTTATCTATCTATCTATTAACGTGAGTAGTTTCTTTCTGGAATTGGTTTATCTTAAACATCTCACAGCTCTGTGCAAGCAATTAATTTTTCTTCGTTTGCATTTTTGAGCCTAAATTGTCGTCGGCATTTGTGAGTTTTCTCAGGGACGCGAATACTAGGACCCTGTATACACCGTTACTGTCCGAACATTATATTCTACACACTTCATTTATTTAGTTTTAATATGAAAGTTCTTTTAGTTTTAGCATGAAAAAGGTTGAATATTTTCCTGTGCGGTTTAAAAGCTACTTTAGTGTTCTGTTTAGAGATAATTTTAAATATTTGTCATTGATTATTACTTTAAAAACACGAAATATAGATATCTGCAATCTAAAAAGTTCTGGTACTTACATTACAAATTTAATAAATGTCAAAAGTTGACGTAATCTTTCAGATCGGACAAAATTAAACCAAATGATCAAAATTATTCGTAACTAATAATGTTACAATATGCAAATTTTAGTAAATTCCGCATCCATAAAACATTCAAAATGGAAATGACACAATGGATTATATATAATCGTGCGTATGTAAAAAGCAGAAGCATTATATATTTTTCTTTCTAAATATTTTATATTGATTCAATATCTTTCACGTAGTTTCTTTTTCTACTCATATTACTTATTTTAATTTTTTGTTTACTCTTGATTAGGATATTTAACTTTATACATTTACAGGTTATTTCTTTATTTCCTATGACATCATAAAAAGATTCTTTTTTGGATTTTGTGCCGAAATGTCCGCCATGGAACACATGTTCATTAAAATGACACACATTTATTCATTCATCTGTCAGGTAGGTGGATACTTCTGTACTAAAATTCCTTTTTCCCACTCCCCTTATAGTAAGCATACCATTAATACATTGTTTTTGTACTCGCTTATCAAAACCTGTCATTTCACGATTCGATTTGGGTGCGTAAAAAGTCACTTTACGCACGAGTGCGTAAAAGTAAATTGGTACTTCCTGGAACTTGATTAATTTAGTGACATTTTAAAATCATAAATCCCTAACCTTAATAATATGCTACCCAGTTCGTTGTTTTTCTATGAAAATAAAAGGAAATGAAATAGAAATTGTTATATTTGGAAGGTATGTAATTCAATGTCAGAACAGCAACAAATATTATTTTTTAAATTTATAGAAAACTAAAAAAAAAATTGTCACAAGTGGGATTCGAACCCACGCCCTCAGAGATGACCAGAACGCTCGAGAAGCCGTATAACGGGAAAGCTAAACCTTGAGTCTGGCGCCTTAGACCGCTCGGCCATACTGACACATACTAGTAATATTGTTAAAAATACATATAAATATAAAAATTTTGAAATTATATTTATATTTTAGATAAATATTATTATTGTTTATAGTTCTCGTACAAAAAATATTGTACAAACTTCGTGCGTGAAATATTTCGCGAATTCGTGTCCATAAAGCGCTCGCCTGCGGCTCGCGCTTTAAACTGGTCACTCATTCGCGAAATATGATTTCACGCACTTAATTCGTAAATAACTATTCTATAGACGTTAAGTTGGTTTTACTGAAATGACTGTGATTGTTATGACAACGGGGCGTAAGTAATTTACTTACGTCCTTTAGGGAAAAAAAGTGCATCAAAACACGTGTTCTATTAATTTATATTTATGGTAATATTACAGTTTGTACAATTAGTAACATTATTAACAAAATTGGGATATTTATTTATATTTCTTGATAATTCAATGTTATTATCACCTACTTTATCAGCAACACTTAATGTCTAATTTATTAAATTCCGAGGTTGTTCACCGTACTGTTTATCATGATTACATTAAATTTTTGAGGATTTTATTGTCTGGGGAGTGGGAAAAATGTTATAAGCAATTCGGGAGGTAACATTTACCAGTCTCGAACTCTATTGCAAGTCCTCGGGCAAGCCCTCGGACACAAACTAGTCCTCGACTAGTAAATGTTACTTACCTCCCTTATTACTTAAATAACTATTTTTCTATTGCTTTTAATAAAATGCAGATTAATTTTTCTTTTTGCTCTTAACTATTATCTAGACATGCAATAACCATATTTTAGATTATATGCAAAAAAATCCGCATATTAGAATAGAAAATAATACTTTTTAAGAATGAAGGCGGTGTATTTTGAAGAATAACTAGTGATTTTCAACCAGTGGGACACGGTAATAAGTGCAAGTCAATTTTCGGTGAATTGCATATTCGATTCGAAAACTTTCTGCGATCTATCGAAAATCGACTATGACCTAACTACATACACCCTCTGTCTCTAAAATAGCCGGATAGACTTAACAAAATAGCCAATCCGCCTATCAAGTCATTTTATTATTTGAAATATTTTTGTTCGGCAAAAGTAAAGGATTGGCAATTTTAAGAAATACAACAAATCACTTTCTATGTCGCTTATTGCAGTAATGTTAAGGATTGTTTGTTGGTTCGATGGTTTCTCCCCAGATGTAGCTTTGGGGAGTAATCAAGCCAGGCTGGATGAGTACGGTGGACATGGAAGCATGAAAAAGTGAATTATCGTGCAACAATCTCCAACTGCTTGGGTCACAATATACACAGCGAGCACGATGAATAGAGATTACCAAACGCCAATATAATAATCAGCATTAATTGTTGTATAACTTAGAATGAATTCTTGGGAGATAATTGTTTTTGAATCATAGAAAGCAATTGTTTGAATTTTCGACATCTCCAAACTAGAATTTTTGAGTTTCCGTCATCTGGTGCAGCATTCAATACTTTAACACTTTATAGAACATATTAAGACATCACTCTCATTACACACAGTTATAATCATTTTTAAGAAGTTTTGCCTGAAATGTTTCTAAAGAAATTTAAAACAAAATTTTTGTTGCATTCCACACTTCTAGACTAAAGAAACACAGAAATATATATATATATATATATATATATATATATATATATATACATATATATCAAGTCCTAGCAACGCTTAGTATGGCCTTTAGGACCTGGCCAATATTTAGGACGTTAGGAAAATATACTATGACAAAGTGGTTATTTATTTTACATTTACAGCGTACGGTATGCTACAAAACATTTTACATGAAAACCAATGCCACATTTTTCACACCTGGTAGTTTTGCTGTGACAATGTTGGCATTTAGTTTGCTTGCCTTGCTGAATAACGTAGTGGTCGATTCTGTCATATCGAATTTACATATTCTCTGTCTGACTAAATTTCCGGTTACTTTCTAATTTTATTGTAATAATCCCATGGCTATACGTCTCGTGAAGGTTAGATGGTTCAAGACGCTTTGATTTTGTTTATGTAACACCCAGGCACTATGGACAGCCATATCTATACATTGTGATACCAACGGAAAGTACCATTTTTTGCCCCTTATCTCACGTTCTCATGGCATAGGTCAACACCTTCCATATTTGCATTATATAATCCGACCATATGTTGTTGATCAACATACACTTTTTTTCTCACGTCGAGAAAATCTTTTTTTTTGCAATCAGTCATGATTGCTTACTTTCTCGGCGCAATTTCAGATCCCAAAATAAGCTATTCTAGTATTTTAGTCTGTTGCTAAGCAACCATCAGAAAACAGTCTGGGAAAGTTTTTTTCGTCCTAAGCCGGGAAAGTCAGTAGCTTTCCCGTACCGGTTTTTTATATACATTTTAGACAGTAAATAAATACACTTTTATTAACTCCGGTGGTGTTCCGCACACCAGGATATCAGCATCACTGTCCATTGAATTTTTTTTTAGCAATAAGTAGGTATAAACAAACAGTGATTGTCTAGGAAACGATTTCATAGGCAATTAGATGGTAATGAAAAAATATTATGCATTTATAAAAATTCCTTAATTTGTAATAATGTTGATTGCGATTTCAGAAAAGAAAGTATGTGTACCACATAGTAAAAGCACTTTCCCGGATTTCAATGCTTGTTGGCCTCGACTTAAAGCCTCGGCCAACAATTTACATTGTCATCCAGGAACGTATTGCTTTTACTACTAGATACACAATGTACTATTAACGCTGGGTACCTACAGGTTGCATGCCAACTACATTTGAACACATGGTTACTATGCTGTTATCATTCCACTGTAGTGCAGGTACTCATTTTCAGTGATTCGCACATTCTGGACTCATAGTAGCCACAATTTTTTTTTATATTTGTCATCGAAAATGGATTATTTGGAATTCTGTTTGTTCTGATTGTTCCCGTGCCCCGTAGAATTTAAAAAAATATCGAAATATAAATGAAATTTTGCATCTGGCCATTTTGATTTTAGAGTATCGGCATAGGTAAGCACTACGCCGGCCCCTACGCGAAGGTGGCTATATTATGTACCAGTATGTGTAGTTGCTCCCTGATAGGGTTCGAACCAATTGACATATATCAGACGAGTACATCCCATTCATAATTTGAACCCATATCTAATAAGTTTACCATGGATGTACTGCTTACATGCATGGCGACCGTAGTAGGGAACCATGGCTTCGTTCACGTTGTGTGGTTCTTGAAGTCTAGCAAGTTTCAAAAATGTCTTACTGAGGTGTATAAACAAAGGTTTTACTTTCGCGAATCTATCATTTTTATCGAGAGTATTGTTATCTGTCAAATGGAGATGGCTTCAAATCGATCTCTAGATATTGAACAAGCGACTAGATCGTTATGAGTATCTTGTTCTATTTCCCAGAACATACGCCGTCTAGGCAGCTGAATATATCCACTTAGCATGAGTACTCTTAAAAAGCATTTTAATTTCTGAGAAGAAACTTTGTCGGGTTTATTTTTTTGAAAAGCATATCTGTTCGTCTCGGTTACTATTTGTTCAATAATATCTTCATCAAAAAACATTTATAACAATTGTGGCGGAGTCATTTGCTTGAATTCATTGGTACTATTAGTAGGCCATTCTTCAAAAGCATATTCCTCAAAATCTTTGCAAATCCACTCACATGAAGTTCCAAATTTTGGCTCCTTATTGATGCTGATATCAGCATTTAGTGAGTGTAATTGGGTAAGTGGAATATGATCTTTCGCATCAAAACCTGTGTCTTCTTCTTGTTGAGTAAAATGTATGTAATGAAAGGAGGAGCAAATAGTTATGAATTAGGTAATATTCAAAAAATTAATTATGAGGATTCTACACGAATTATTCAAAGCATTGTTAAAGCAAGTATGAAAAATATCTGCTATAATGTTGAAGTAAATGATGTCATATTTGTGCATGAATTGCTTTCCAATATTATCTTGCCCTATAGCTATGATTTGGATTTATGTCTTTTGGGAATGCACTTTTTTGTTCCTGTAATGGTTATACGTGAAACACATTACCATGTTCAAAATAATTTTAGTATACGCTATTAAAACAACTTTAAACAAAAGTTACAATCAAAACACTCGAGGAAAAAGTTGAATATGAAAAAAGGTTATGTCACTTTGTTTTGTTTGGAAAAAATTGCCCCGCGTTGCAATTTTCTTACAACACTAAGCTTCCCAATTGTTGTCTAACAAAGTACTTTAGGACAGCATTTTCTAAAGGGATGTCAAGAGTTAACTTATAATACAGTTAGTTTACTAATAGTTTTCGTTATTTTAAAATTAGAAAAAAATATAGTGGTGTATTAATTTAGTTCAGGAGTTTATATTGCAAATAAACAATTGTTATATGATATTACCAATTTAACATAAGATGACCTCCATAGCACTGTCTGCATAGATATTTAACTGAAACAATAAAGTTGATTTCATAAAATATGTTAAATTAGAAATCAAAATAACTTTAAAAATAAAAAAACTAAACAAACTAATTAGTATGTTTATTTTTCAGCTTTTCTTCCTAACATTATGCGAAGTCGCTGTAATACCTTACAGAGAAATTCCACTAAAGAAGGAAGATAAACTAATTTCCAGTTTAACGACTTTGCTCTTTTATTCAGTATTTGGATACTTCGTCAATAGACTCAAAGAAATATATGTGAATGATTGGCATAGACCGAGACGAAGTAATAACTTATACAGAGATTATGCTCAATGGTTACTTAAAATCGCCATAGAATGGGCTAAAGCAGTGATGATAGTGATATGTCTAAGAGAACAGGGGATGAATTATCATTTTGATGGATTCTACAACATAATAACCTTCACATATTATCTATGTAGCGAAAAAGTATTTTGCGAACTAATAGAATTAGGTGTTACTTTATTGAACTTTGATGCATTAGACGCTCTAGAATATCTGTATGTTCCAATACTTTTACGTTCATACACAAGTTTGTCTGCAGGAGTTTTAATTGGCTCATTATTATCCACGCAATATGCCAAGTATGCTGTACTTTCGTCATACTTTTTACTTTATTTAAATTCAAAAGACCTTATTTGTAACTATATTTACCCATTAATTTTGGAGAAACAAACTTTCGCTTCTTTTCGTACTGCATCTGACAGGGACATCCAAGAGTGGGACGACATTTGTGCGGTTTGCTTAAATACAATGAGTAAAGCGCGAATAACACCTTGCAACCATCTTTTTCATCCTTACTGTTTAAAACGGTGTTTGAAAAGCTCCTTTCAGTGTCCTTTGTGTAAACAAAACTTTTTACGTTAATATCATGCACCTTTACCTATAATATTACCTATAATAAAGAAATAACTAAAATATTTTTGGTATTTTTTATTCGAAAAAAATGTTTTATATAGCTATTTAAAGATATTGCTGACATACTGGCTACACAGCTTGCTTCAAGTATGGGCACTATAGACCAGTATCGGCTCCTGGTTAAATTTAAATGGAGATCATATGGAATTTGAGGTAGATGTTCTTTATTAAAACAATTGGAGGGTTTTAATGCATATATTGTAATTACTGATTAAATATATTAAACGAATTTAAAATTGAGATTAATTCTTCGCTCTTTAGTATCTGTAAAATGATTTATCACGCGTTAAAATTGGATACTATGTTTAGGTATTCACGATTTTTCTATACTCAACATTATCAATGGAGACGTCTTTCCTGATCTACAGTATTTCGTGTTCTTTTTGCTGCAGTCATCGGCAATGTGCATAATAGGTAATCATTTTACAGTTTCTGAAAATATTTATTAAGTTTATTAAGAAACAATTGGAGCATTTTTACGAGCTCCAACAACATAAGGTTCGGACGATACGATTTTTGATAAATATTTACAATTTGTGCATGTTCAAGTGTTAATTCCTTATTGTGAGCAAAGAATTGGGTATACTACAACACAGAACAACATTTGCAACAGAATGTGAATGTACACTTTATTTCTCAGGAAACGAAAACAATCTAACCAAAGTAAAAATATTGTATAGACTATATTGACAACTTAATCTTCGAACGATCACTAGCTACGAAATTTAATACGGAGTTACAGCAAGCGCCAATTAAGTTGGCGCGAGGAGGGGGTGCGCGGAAGCCGTTTTTAAAAACGTCCGCCCCCACTACTCAAGTAATTGTCAGAATACATTTGTCATTGACGTTTGACGGAACATAATGTCTTTGCTAGGGGGATCATAAAGTGACACACGCTCAGAGGTTAGAATTATCTGACATTTGATGTAAAACCAAGTACAAATCTCCCCACTACTTTTAATCCTGCGCGAATTTACCCCTCCTCGCGCCAACTTAATTGGCGTTTGCTATACGTCACCTTGGGCCTTAACAAGTGCTTTAATTCCATCTAGCATGGTTTTCAATAATGTTCTACAGTCAGCCGGCGCAAATCTTTGCTATATTTCTGTTAGTTTTGTCTGCAAAGCATTTATTGTTCCTTGCAGATTATTTCTCATGTACAGTTGCGAGACAGTATTAGTGTAAAGTAGGTTTTTTTATATAAAGGGTTCTTTATATCCAAAGTTATACATTACTAATAAACGTCAAAAAGGCGTGTAAAAAAAGAAAAACGTCTACTACTTTGTATATTTTGAATGTATTGTTCGACATAGCAACTATTTCTTAGTCTGTAGACACGTACACGCCCTTTGTTAAAGTACTGAAACACCTTTTCATCAGAAAATATTACCCTTTTCCAAAAGTTATTGTTTTCATTTAAGAATTCTTGTGCATATACCCGTGGCGGCTGGTACTAAAGGGCTCAAAGGCACGTGCCACCCAACCATCAAGATAAACACAGAAAGAAATTCACATGTAACCCAGTGAATTATTTTATTTTATTATTTTTTACGTATTTTTATAACGTTGGTATCAAAGTTTCCTTCCGCACCAGACACTATGCCTACGCTCAAGACTATGTTCCGGGGCACGATTTCAGATGTCCCTATTCCGAGTATGGATCGGCCGGCTCCGCTTATTTTTTCGCAAAATGCGCTTATGGCGTCGGTTTGGGGCACAAAATAGCTCGACTCCAGTTAACGTCTTGCATGCGTTGTGCCTGTATTACTTTCGGCGCGTAGCGCACGTGTATGATTTCAAGGGCATGAAGTGACATTTATTATTAATGATGGTTAAGTTAACTGTGTGCAAAATCTTTTAAAAAGCCCGCTATCATTTGAGAAAAAACTTTTAATTAAGAAACTGATCTTAAAATAAACGACTTACAATAGAGTATTCAATAAAAATATATATGAAAAATATGAGTGGATTTGCGGATATTCACTAACAAATAAACTATTTTGTTTTATCTGCTTAATTTTTAAGAAACAGATTAGTGCGTGGAATAAACAAGGGTTGAATGATTAAAAGCATATCGCAGACAGGACAAAGAAATACGAAAATTCCGTTTTTCGCATAAATGCATGGGTGGATTTTAGTATTCTAGGCAAAGTACCCATACGCGAACAGTTAGACAGTGCTTATTTGCGTCATAAAATTAAGTACAACGAAGATGTGGAAAAAAATCGTCATATTTTGCGTCGGTTAATTATGTGTATAAAATTTTGCAGAACTTTTAAATTGGCGTTGCAAGGCCATGATGAGACATTGACTTCGGAAGATGCAGGTATTTATGTAGGCTTAAGCCGGGTGGACATAATGCTGATGTATTAGTAAAAACATTGCTGAATGAATTGCAAACTATTTTAAATTCTCCATCTGGGTCTGATATCAATAAACTATTCGCTCAAAGTTACGATGGGGCGTCTGTGATAAATGATACTGATCCAAGAAAATTAACATATTCGCATGCCGTCACTGGAGTCTCAAATTTTTATACATCTTTATCGGCCTGTACTCTCTTTCCGCTTTACATGTTCTTCATTCCAACGTTTTTTATCTTTCTTATTATGCTTTTGCCAACGCCAAATTTTGTTCCAATCTAACGATACGACCATCCATTTTCTAACCCTTCTATTATTCTCGCTCGTGTATTTTCATTAACGTGATTATACAGGGTGGGCAGAAAGAACTCCCTAATTTGAGGAGTTCTTTGTTAATAAAAACTAAACTAATCAAGATGTAAAAAAACTTTTTATTCGTCAATATGCATACATAATGCTATTTTAAATCAATGGGTTTTAAAAATTACCTCACTCAAGTGGTGACCTCCATTGTTGATACACTGAGTAAGCCTCTCCTGATAATTTTCCATCACTCTCCTGGTCATTTCAGGCGGAATGGCAGGAATTTCCTGAATTATCGCCTCCCAAAGAGCGTCTAGGGTTTCGGTACGATGTGGGTACACCTTTCCTTAAGGTAGCCCCACATAAAAAAATCATATGGGGTTATATCCGGCGAGTGCGGGGCTACCCGATGTTACCATGTAAAGAAACAACATGCCCAGGAAAAATTTCTCTCAGAATTGTCATTGAACGACGAGATATGTGGGCTGTTGCTCCATCTTGTTGGAACCACACGTGTTCTTGTCCATGTTCATCAACAAGAGCATCCGCTCTGGGCCGTACAAAGTTTTCTAACATCGCACAATACCGATCTGCGTTTACCGAAACAGTAGCACCGTTTTCTTCAAAAAAAGTACGGACCCCACACACCAAATTCAGACATGGCATACCAGACTGTAACCTTAGAGCTATGAAGTGGATGCTCGTGGATTCCGAGGGTTATTTTCATCCCAGTACCTGCAGTTTTGTTTGTTGACCTCGCCCGAAAGGTGGAAATGTGCCTCATTACTAAAGATCAAAACATTCGTGCGGGAAATGTTTCGAAGTTCGCGACACAAAGTGATTTTCACATTTTCTTTCACGTAGCTCATGTACACTAGCAATTTTATAGGGGTGCATATGGAGGTCCCGTTGCAGAATTCTTCGAACACTTCCGTTTGATAAACCCAAGGCAGTCGCGTGTTTACGTGGAGAGCGCCTCGGAGATTGCTGAATTGCCGCTCTCACAGCGGCTACATTTGCCGGTCCTGTTGCTGTCCGAGGTCGACCAGATTTTCTTTTTAACGTCGATCTTGTTTGTCGAAAGTTTGACACTTACTTGCCGAAACATGTAAGATTGTTTTAAATATATTCATTTTTGAGTAAAACCAGACTTTAAATCGCCAACTAATTAAATCTACTACATATATATGTATATATTGATACAACACTGACTAGCGCTGAAGATCTAAATAAGAACTAACGAGAATAATGATGTTGAATAAATAATAAATATAAGTAAATGTTGATTTTGAATTTAAATATTGGGCGTCATAAATTTAAACAGTTCTAAGTTTGTTCAACGCTATCTGTGTACTTTATTAATAATCAGCTAGCAGTCGTAGAGCAAGAGTACATTAATTAATTAAGATATATCCCTGGATCTTCGTCGGTGAGTATTATTCCGTAAAAACAATATAATAAGTATCTCTGTTACGCCACACTCATCAATTAAACAATAACAAATAAAAGATTAAGTTAAATTAAAAAAATATAAATTTATTGATGTAAAATAAGAATACTGTAACAGAAATTGAATAAAAAATTAGGAAACTGTACTATAAATTGAACGTTACGTGCTATACGACAATAAATGGAATTACTGAATGGTGCACATGTGTTTTTAAACAATATATAAGGTTAGGTAATGAGAATAATATAATCAAATGTTAAATTGTTCTTAAATTATACACTATACAGGTGAGTATTGTTTTATCTAACAGAAATATGTATGTTTTAATTGTAAGTTTTTAATTGATGTTTTAAAACATAAAAATTCAGGAATTTAATGTAAATATTAAGTTGTTTTGAGTAGTTTTATTTAGACAAATATTGACTTTTAGGAATTATTGTTGGAATAACGTTGGATGGGAACCTGTTTTCCGGTGTTCTTTGACTGTGATGTAGGGGCTGGAAAGGCTGCGATCGGGATAAATACCGAGTACGGCTCCTCCACCATGGGTAACGGCGTTTGTAGCGATCGACGGCTTTGGTTTTGCCTATTCTACGGGGTCCCAATTCCAAATGATGCTTTGCTCGATAATTGTTGTTTTCGGCGTGATGATTCCAAATTTGTTTACCAAAAGTTGGGCCAATTATTTATGTATCGAATAATCGAAAATTTGGTATGATATACTTTGTTAATAATTTATAAAATAATTTAAACTTTAAGGTGTTCGAAAAATACGGCCATTTGTGGTAGAAAAATTATATCAGACGCCTTCTCGGCTTTTTTATTCCACAGCCTATTTTAATTACTGTCAAAAAGCCTTACTTTCTCCACATCAATTAAAATATGAATATACATAATATTTTAGTTTTAATAAGATCGTAAAATTGGTAGAATTATTTTCAAGTGCTTCAAATGTACTTTTCAATATACAGATTGAACGAACAGAACCTTAGGGTCCTACCAGTACTAACGTTGCCAAATCAATAACTGGTGGGCATGCGAGGATTAATATAACTATAGTGCACAGTCGAATGTATCAGTATATCAGTTCTCTCAGAGATTCGGAAGAGGTAGCGTCGATTGATCTGTTAGAATTTCGTTTATTTTTGTTATTATTAGTGTTTTTTTCTGTGTTTCTTGTTTTCAATTTCTAATTCCTAATGAAGATATTATCTTTATGAAAATATTGAAAATGTCGAGTTATACAAAAGAGGAGCGTATTAACATGATTAAATGGTATTATTCATTTAGTAGTACCGATGAGGTTGTTGGGCGTTTTATCTTTTCTTTCCCTAATCGACCAGTCCCTACTAATCAAACAATATTAAATACTGTACATAAGTTTGAAAATACAGGTTGTATTGCAGGTTGTTCACAATGTAATAAAGGCAATCGACGAGAACTACCACATTCTGAGGAAAGAATTGATAGAGAACTCAAAGTATGTGCTTTTGTTGAAGCTAATGAACCATGTTCGAGCCGTCAAATTTCTGAAGTTGTACACATTCCAAAGACTACAGTTAGGGATATTTTAAGAAGAAATAAATATAAATGTTTTAGATGAAATAAAAGTCAAGAACTTCTCATAGGGGATTATGCAAGACGTCTGGAATTTTGTGAAACTATGAGAGAAAAATTTGACAGAAACGAAATTCTTTTGCAGAATATTTTGTTTACGGACGAATCATCGTTTGCACTTCACAGTCACCATAATCCTTCTGTCGTCCGATATTGGTCCCAAGAAAACAAACACCTAACTGTAGCCACCAAAACACAGTATCCTAGAAAACTGAACGTCTGGGCAGGTATTCTGGGTGATCAGATTGTAGGACCTTTTTTTCTAAACGGCAACCTAAATGGCGAAAGGTACCTACAACTTCTTGAAAATGACGTTATCCCTGCTGTACGTAACATAACTGATCATCTGGAGGATATTTGGTTTCAGCAAGATGGGTGTCCGGCTCACAACTCAAGGGTAGTTAAACAATGTCTAATTGATAATTACCCTGAACATGTCATTAGTACGTGGGGTAACATACTTTGGCCACCTCGATCCCCCGATTTAGCGCCGACAGACTTCTTCTTGTGGGGTTATTTAAAAGAGACAATCTTTAGACATCCGCACGAAAGGCCCCAAACTTTAGACGAGCTGCGCAATAAAATAGAACAGGCATGCAATAGCATTCCAGTTGAAATGCTGGCTAATGTGCGGACATCATTTTATAACCGGTTAGGTTATTGCGAATTGCAGCATGGAGGACTCTTTGAATCGTTGATTAAATAATTTCATTTTTTGTATTTATACAACAAAGTTTCATTTATATTTAATTTGAAAAAATAAAAAAACCAATTTGAAAAAATAGAAAAACAATATTTTTTCTTTTTCCCTTTTCTTGAAAATTTTTTAGAATTTATTTTCACTTAAACATTATGTAGAATCGAAAAATTTTATTTTATTTTTACAATTTTAATTTGATTCTTTATCAGAATTAGTTTTGTTTTGTAAAAAAATTAATAGCTATAGGTATATCAATATTTCTTGAACATGATTTATTATTTTCTAATAATTTTACTTCCTTTACGCATTATTTAGTTCAAAAGCGACAACAACGAACAGTCTGTACAAGCCGGCGTATGCTTCTAGAGTGACTGTTAGACGGATATCTTTGAACAGCGAGCGCGCTATTGGCATCAACGCTGGTGATCGTTCTTTCCCGTCCTCGTCTGTTTAATATCCACACATATGTACGCTCTATTCACTCGCACTCTTTGGGTCACTACTTATCCCTAAGCATTCGCCCGGCCAATCTGTAGGTTGTGTTATAATTCGTACAGTAAATATCGCTTTCGCGAGTTCATTATATTTTTAAATCAGTGGGCGTGGTTAACTAGCATCGATATAAAATCTTGATGTAGATAAATTAGATATCTGTAATTTCTCGCGTATAATTTGAATTATGAAATTGAAAAATTTAAATATAAAAAGTAAGTTAAGAAATAAAAATAAGTTAATTAGAAATATATAAAGTTATCGTCATATTAATTTATTTACATTTCGATACTAATTTCACAAATTACGTCCGCCAATTTAATCTTTATACAATGTTTTTTTTATGTGTTGTTTAACTGTATTTCTCATTGTAGGAGCTGGAATTCGGGTGCTGTTTGACCCATTACATTATCCCCGTGAAAGAATATCAAAAATAATTGAAGATATTTCTTTTCCCTGTTAAGAAGAATGAAATTGAGAATATCAACCTGTAGTATCTTCCTTATCATGTGTCAAATAATTTATAAAAAAATAACAAATTAATCAAAGTATATAAATTATTAATCAATATGTAATTCTCTTTCCTTTTCTCATAATACTAAACTTCAAGCATATTGATCATTCATTGTCTTTATAAGTTTAATATATCTCTTTTCTTTACAAAATTTGTTTCAATTTTCATTTCACTTTATGTATAAGATTTATATCACATATTTATTTATTGTTATTTTCAATATTGATAGGCATTGCATAAATTATTAGCTTTATTTTTCTTTTAATTGTTTAGTAATCTATATTTTTATAGAAATCTCCTTATGGAAATCTCTAGTCCGAAAAAGTCCGTTAGCGTTTCAACTGCCCCAGTGCTGTCATTGATGGATGCGGAGAGAATTGTTCAGGAGGTGGCTAATAGAGAGAAGCGCAAGTGCAATATTATCCTTTATCGCGTGCCTGAGGTGCGTGACTGGGATAAAAAGGAGCAGACGGATCATGATGTCTCTTTGGCTGGGTCTGTCTCGTCATTCCTGGGTGTGTCTGAGATTGGTGGGATCAGTGCGTGTCGGCTGGGTAGATATGATCCGTCACGGCGGGATCCGTCACGACCGATTAAAGTTGGATTTCCGTCTGAATCAGCTGTTATCACTATACTTCGTAATTGCAGTAAGTTGAAGCGCTCTGAATGGCCCCATATATATGTGTCTCGTGATCAGACGCCTATGCAGAGAGAGTTGTATGCGCAGGTTAGGACTGAGTTAAGAGAAAGGATTGAGAAGGGCGAAGCTAATCTGCGTATTAAATATAAAGGCGGCATTCCGATCATTATGTCTTCACCGTCGGAAAACTAAATGAGCCCAAAACAGTGCTGGACCACCTCGTCATAATGTTTTGTCTTCGTTTTTGTCTGTCTATTATCAAAATACTCGCGGTTTGCGCACTAAAACACACTTGGCATATGGCAATATTTTGAATTCTGAACACGATATTTTTGTTCTCACCGAGACTTGGCTGAATGAATCTATATCCACTTGTGAAATTTTCCCTGACAGTTTTTCGGTGGTTAGAAACGACAGAAAATTTGACTTGGTTGGCCGTTCCACCGGTGGTGGTGTTCTTGTTGCATTTAGGTCTGGGTTTGTGTTTGATGTATTGGATGTGTAATGTCTGGCGGGCGATTTTCCAATGGTTGATGTTGTTCTTTGCAAGTGTTCAATGTCCGGCTTTGTTTTCCTTCTTGGTGGCTTGTATGTACCTCCTTATCTCACGGATGATGATCTGAGGAACTTCCTTGAAGCACTTGAGATGTTAATTCTAAATTATCCACTCATAATTGTTGGCGATTTCAATGCACCAAATTTTGTACATATGCTGGATACGGATTCGAAAACAAACTCCATTCTAAATTTTTGCTCCATACTTGGCTTGAGTCAGTGCCATCGAATTGTCAATAGTCGGGACAGGTTGTTGGATCTTGTACTTGCCAGTTTTGGGAGGGATATGGCGGTGGAGCATGACCGACACCCGTTGGTGGATGATGATATTTATCATCCATCTCTCTCTATGTCGGCTGCTTTTCCTGCAACTACGTCTTCACCGGTATTTCCTGTCAATGACAATATTAGATATAATTTCCGTAGGGCAGACTACATAACTCTGTACAGGGATTTGCAGCTGGTCGATTGGTCTGAGTTGGACGGCTGTCTTGATGTGGATGAGTGTGTCGATATGTTCTACAATAAACTTTTTCAGGTTGTGAGTGTATCGGTTCCGTGCTATCGCGTTTCCGGGCAGAATAAGTATCCGCCCTGGTTTACGAGCGTACTACCATCGTAAATGGCGATCTACTGGTCGATTCTGCTTTTACAGTGAATTTAGTAGGCTTCGTAGATCTATGAAGGGTCTTATTGAATCGGCGTATAGTGTGTTCCTTCGGAATGCTGAAGCTAACCTTAAAAGGGATCCTCGTGCGCTGTGGGAGTACGTTCGCTTGCGCCAGGGAACGTCTCGTTTGCCTTCATTAATGTGTGACGGTGCGACAGAATTAAGTGATCCCTCGGATATTGTCGATGGTTTTGCTCGTATTTTTTCTGAGGTTTACCGTCCTACTAATGTTGGTCGCCATGGATCGGATGCGGCACATTCTAGTGATTTCTTCGGCATGACTTGTGTCTCTGACAATGACATATCTTGCGCCATCAGTCGGCTGAAGTCGGGGTTCACTGCTGGTAAGGATCAGACTCCCGCGTTTTTTGTGAAGGACTGCCGCGTGATTCTCTCTACTCCATTAAAATTGATATTTAATTTATCCATAAGGAAAACTTATTTTCCCAAAAGGTGGAGGAGAGCTAGAGTTTGTCCTGTTTATAAGAAAGGTTACAGAAACAATATCAAGAATTATAGACCTATTTCCATTCTGTGTAATTTTTAGAAGGTTTTTGAGCAGATCATATACGACACCATTTTCAGAAATGTAAATGTTAAAATATCGGATGCGCAGCATGGTTTTGTACGACGTCGGTCTACTGTTACGAATTTGTTGAATATTACGCAGGATTTAAGTAGTTGCTTGGATGGCGGGGGTCAGACTGATGTTATATATACAGATTTTTCTAAAGCTTTCGACACCATTGATCATTGCCTGTTGTTGAAGAAACTAGATATGGTGGGATTTGATGTGCCTTTTCTTACGTTCATGCAGTCTTACTTGGACGGCAGGGTCAGCTATGTCTACTACAATGGATATAAATCCTTTGAATTCGTATCGACGTCTGTGTATCGCAGGGTTCAAAGATTGGACAGCTTCTATTCGTTATTTTTATCAATGATCTCTTCGATGGACTTACGTGCTCGCATCTTTCTTATGCTGACGATGTAAAGGTCTATGCGGTGGTTGATACTCATCAGGATGCCTTGCGGCTGCAGGGGGATGTTGATGCGATCGTTCGTTGGTGTGGAGATAATCTGTTGCACCTGAATATTGCCAAGTGTTCTGTGGTGCGTTATACAAGAAGGGATCCAGTGATGTTCAATTATAGCATACGGGGTGAGGTGTTTGGGGCTGCTACTACGATCACACACCTTGGTGTGTTGCTTGATGACCAACTTTCCCTTTCTGAGCATATTACTGCTACTTGTCGGTCAGCACTTGGCTTGCTGGATTTTGTAATGCGGAGCTCTAAGTACTTCACTGATCCTGACGTAATAAAGACTCTGTACGTCTCACTTGTGAGGTCTAGACTGGAATACGCTTCGACTGTGTGGTCTCCCTTGTATACTTGTCACATGTTGCAGCTGGAACGAGTACAAAGACGATGCCTAAAGTATATGAACTTTAAGAGGGATGGTTTCTACCCACCTAGAAATACTGACCACGTGCAGCTCCTGGCGGAACATAATCTGTCGCCCCTGACTACCCGTAGGGAGACTTGTGGGGCCAATTTCTTGCATGGCTTGGTGTCTGGGGTGATCGATTGCCCCGCTCTGTTGGCGCAGGTTGGGTTTCGTGTACCGAGGTTGTCGTCTAGGAGTAGTACTATTTTTTCACTTCCTCGCTGCAGGACCAATGTTGGAATGCGCAGTCCCATTTATCGGATGTGTCGGGATGCTGATAGGATCTTCGCTGATGTCTTCCTGGAGCGAACCATCAGGCGGTAGCGTGGACGAGTGCAGTGTGGTGTTGTGGTTGGTGTGTATGAGTGTATTTTATTTTTAATTCTTTTTTATTTTTAATTTTTATATATGAATACTTACTTTGCTTTATATATGTATACTATTGTTTTATTTGCGTTATTGTATATTGTTGAAGCGTCCATTTTGGCTTTGCTGTTGGGCTCTAATAAATATTATTATTATTATACTTTGTATTATTAATAATTTGTTCGAGCTGTAACATACCAATTAGAATATCGTTAATATCGTAGCGACTGTATATATAATTTTAACATAATTTATTATTCTTATAAGTAATCTTGCAACATAGTAATATGATATCTTCCTTTTATATAACCAGTTTCTTCTTCCATAAGTTCATACGTGTTGTTACCTAGTATTCGCCTTATAACATATGGAACTTGGTATGGTTTTAATAGTTTACCCATTATTTTGTTTTTAAGATTAGTTACCCTTAAGTTTTTAAATATTACTCTATCTTCAATATTGTAAGTTTTGTACTTCTTATTAACTGTGTTTCTCTTATTTTCCCATTTTATTTTCTTAGCAATTTCTTTTCTCTTTTCTCTCACCTCTAATAAGCGTTTATTTATATTAATAGCTTCTGGATCTGTCCATGGTCTTTGTGGTGGTTGTCCCGTAAAAATAGTAATAGGACAATGATTATGAACTGTACTGGGTGTATTGTTGATAGTAAATTCGATCTGGGAAAGATATTTTGCCCATCTATTGTGATTTTCATTCAATAGAATTCGTAAATATTTCAAAGTTTCTCTGATGTACCTTTCGGTTGGATTGCCCTGTGGATATCGTATTGATGTATACAAAGTTTGGATGTTATGTGAATGTAAAAAGTCTTTGTATCTGTCGTTTGTAAAATAGGTTGCGTGATCAGACAAAATTGCCAAGGGTTTGCCATATTGAGTAAAATATTCTGTTAAAGCTTGTAAAACAGTATTAGTGTTGCACTTTTGAGTTGGTATGAGTTTAATAAATTTTGAAAATATATCGCAAATCACTAAGATGTTTTTATATCCTTTTGTACTCGGTATTAGATTAGATAGAAAATCTATAGATATAAGTTCCAGTTTGTCGTATGTTATGATATTATGGGTGATGTTAGTGTTAGTAAAATTTTTATCTTTGGCAAGTTCGCAAATTCGACAATGTTTAATAACGCTTTTTATAATTCTTTCATCATTAATGCAATAGAAAGCTTCCCTGAACAATAACCATGCTATTATTATTAAAAAATAAAAAAATGTGTGAATTTTTGTTACTTCTTTATTCACTGCTACCTACTTATTTCTTGCGTACGGCCCGCGACTTGATTAAGTCCCGAAATCACGCCCTTAGCTAAGCAAAGGTTGCCCATACCTGATGATGATAATCGAAGTAGCGGAAAACGTTTATTCACAAGAAATTTTGCACGAATTTGAAGCAGCTCAGGGAAAACTAATACCACAGAAGTCCAAGGAATTATATATCAAAGAATATGATAAGTTTTACGAGTGGCGGCATGAGAAAAATGTCATTAGCAATAATTGTGATGAAAAAATCGTAATGGCGTACTTGTCTCAAATGGTAAGAAAATGTATTTAAAATGATTATATTTAATAAATTGTGATCCATTTTCTGTAGTCAAAAGTTTACAAAGCTTCATCTCTTTGGTGCGTCTACTTTAAGCTCAAAAACATGTTAAAAATTAAGGAAAAAGTTGATATCGCGTTCAAATTGCTGACGTCTTGTATTTACACTTGGAATTGTACGGGAAATAAATCGCGAACATCCGCTAAGGCACGCCCGACACAATAATATATTATCTCTAATTTTTCTCCAGGTGAATAATTCATTTTGGAAAAACGTAGAGCGTGCGATGTTGCGCGAACAAATCCTTACGAAAGAATGAATAACTACACGTCGGCGTATGTGGCATAACTCGCATAAGTGACCCCTACTTGCGCAAGCGCGCTGTTACAAAACTATAATCACTGGCACTTGAAACAATTGGCTGGTACATAGGTAAATTCCTTATGTAAGACAAGAAAGAAATGTATGCTATCCTTTCTTGTCTTACATCAGGCATGTTCCTATGAGAGCATGGTACGTTCGAATTCCAGTTGGTCAATGTGGTCGTGTTCGTATCCTCTTGTATCCATTCATTTCACTCGCGCTAATTTCACAGTCTGTTTATATGCCCTTCTGACCTTCGCGGAGCCCATATGCTACTCGATTTATATCAATCTGTATACTTATTTATCTCTGGCTTTATCATTGGTCTTCTCATTAAAATGATGTAGTTTTATTTGTAAAATTTCTAAGTTGCAATGCTACGCCCACTCCAAAACCGAAGCTCACGTTTGTAAGACAACAGCTTTAAGATGTTTTCTCTTTATGTGTCTTTCGAAATCTGCCTTGATGTTCGTCTGGTATTCACACTCCACGCATTTATAATCATGTAATTTAAGATGTTTTGACTTTATGTGCATATTCAATCTTGACTTCCTATTCGTTTGATATTCACACTCCATGCATTGATAATCGTGTAATTTAAGATGTTTTGACTTTATGTGTCTTTCTAAACTTGACTTGCTGTTCGTCTGGTATTCACACTCCATGCATTTATAATCGTGTAATTTAAGATGTTTTGTCTTTATGTGTCTTTCTAACTGCGACTTGCGATTTGCCTTGTATTCACATTCCATGCATTTATAATCGTGTAATTTAAGATGTTTTGACTTTATGTGTCTTTCCAAATGTGCCTTGTTGTTCGTCTGATATTCACACTCCATGCATTTATAATCGTTTAATTTAAGATGTTTTGTCTTTATGTGTCTTTCTAACTGCGACTTGCGATTTGCCTTGTATTCACATTCCATGCATTTATAATCGTGTAATTTAAGATGTTTTGATTTTATGTGTGCTTCCAATTCTACCTTGTACTTCGTCTGGTATTCACACTCCATGCATTTATAATCGTGTAATTTAAGATGTTTTGCCTTTATGTGACTTTTTAAGTGTATCTTGTAATTCGTCTGGTATTTACACTCGATGCATTTATAATCGTATAATTTAAGATGTTTCGACTTTATGTGTGTTTCCAAATATGCGTTGATGTTCGTCTGGTATTCACACTCCATGCATTTATAATCGTATAATTTAAGATGTTTTGTCTTTATGTGTCGTTGTAAGTCTCTCTTGGAGTTCGTCTGATATTCACACTTCATGCATTTATAATCGTGTAATTTAAGATGTTTTGATTTTATGTGTGCTTCCAATTCTGCCTTGTAGTTCGTCTGGTATTCACACTCCATGCATTTATAATCCCATGATTTAAGATGTATTGCTTTCATGTGTACTTCTACATGTGACTTGCGATTTGCCTTGTATTCACACTCCATGCATTTATAATCCCTCGATTTCAAATGTTTTGCCTTTATGTGTCTTACTAAATTTGGTTTGTAGTTCGTCTTAAATTCACACTCTGCACATTTATTATTACTTTCCATGAGATGGGTTATTTTCGTGTGCCTTTCTAAGTAAGTCCTGTAATACGTCTTAAACTCGCAATTTGCGCACTTATATTTGCCTCTGTTCAAATCTTTTATTTTGATAAGTGATTTTAAGTGACATTTGTGCCGTGTTTGAAACATGCATTTCGTGCATTGACATTGTTTTTCACCATTTTGTAAATGTGTAGATCTCTCTTTTGTATTTTTATTAGCTTGTGAATAGTCACACGCAGAATATTTTTGGATAACTCTTCCTTCATTGTTAATATGAATTTTTTCCACGTGCGTCTTGAGAGATTTCTTCCCCTTATATCTTCGATCACAAATGCCAAATTTGTACATTTTCACCTTGTAATGCTCGTTAGTGTGGCGCCTGAAGTCGGCGTTGTACATTGTCTTGAACTTGCATTGCGTACACTTGTATATAACACGCTTCCATCTTTTGGCCTTGCTTCTGATAGATGAACGTCGGTCTGCTTCTACCTCGTGAATCTTCGGTGTAGGAAGTATGCAGTGTCTGAAATTAAATGAGTTCAAATTAATAATAAATTTAAGAACCTCTTAAATACACTGTGATAACCTAATTGGGTAATGTTTTGTATTACTTGATGTAGTCAAGGTGCGGCCCCGGTCTTATTTATATTGTATTCACAAACATGACCTCGGTCCATCTGATTTACTTACACAAGCGTTCTCAATTACAAGTTACACACTTGCACCTCTTGTTTATAGTAACGTAAGGACGTAGTCAAAAGGGGGGCACTCTAGGATATATAAGACGTTCCATCAGGGAGTCAGGGATCATACATAGTTAGATAGACAGTACGACATAGCGAGTGCAAGATAGAACTCTCCTTTCGACTGCCGTCCTATTAACGATTCTGTATATAGTAAATGTTATATCTTTATAAGTGTTAAATTCATTATACGATGTTAAACCAACTTTATCTGCATATTATTTAATACATCAACGCATCTGCGTACCAACGCAGCGATGTAGCCCCGCAGGACCAGGCTACATTACAACACTAACAAGATCAACTCTCTTTTCTTTCACTATTTCTTTATATTTAGGTAGTTTTGTAATGTCAGAAATTGGCAGGATGGCCATGTAATGTCAGATGATGGGATGGCAGGATCACCATCTAATATCTGATCACCTAACTAAAGGTAGGATCGCCATGTAATATCAGACGTGGGCAGTATCACCATGTAATGTCACCTGGTCCCGGAGGTAACATTGTTGCCGAGGCTGTTCCATTTATACAGCAGGTTTATCAGTGTGATAAATAATATGCAGGGCAACAGTTAAATAATAACATATAATTTAATTAATAACGATAACAATAGTAAACACTACATTATAAATATGAGGCACTAGACTTGTAGCGACTGTGACTCTAACTCTCACTCTCTGACTTTGACTGTCTGACTGTAGAGACCTCTTGAGTGTCTTGTTATATATTAGAGTGTGTTCCCTTAGCCTAGTGACCTGGTTACAAGATAAAAACAATGTGATATAAGATCATAACTGAACGATTGTATAGACGAAATGGATATTTTGAATTCATGACCTGGTTTCGTTATCACAGTTTGATTATATTATTGAATTATAGTTTGTTTTTAATTCTTTTTCACATATGTATTATATTTATTATTTGTTTATATTGTCTGTATTGGGGTGACCTATTGGACAATTAATAAATATTATTATCATTATTTCTGAGGAGCAGAATCGGCAATGGATTTAAATCATCACACGGTAATGAATAATGAGGGATTAGTGCAGGAAAGAAAATAGAGCAAACGTTGTAGATCGTGACTTTGGCATAATTTTAAATAAATTCATAATTATTAGAGATGGTTCATTTTGCCGGCGCACAGAAGCGCGCCCGGTACGACTTGCCCTGCCGTTGGGCGAATGATATATATTTCTTAAATTCAGGTGTCCCATGCAAATTGAATTTTCACGTACACATTTAACAATAAACTCAACAACAAATACACAAATTCAGCACAAAAAAAAAGAGAGCAGATCCATAGTACCGCGGGTCGCTATGGAATTGCACTGGGCGATGGACTATCTCTAATAATTATTAACGTTTTCCTGTGTTGTATGCTGTTCTCCATTATATAATTATGCACAAATATTTCTATACGTGTGGGGCCCTACCAATCTAACAGTTATATCTTCTACTAGACTTCAAATCTTAAGGGTCGACGATGAGCTTTTGAATGTAACCCTGCCAAGACTGTTGTGTTCCTAAAAGTAACTAAAAGTAGACGGTCAATGCATAACCTTCGCCACGTTGCTATCCTAGCATGCTGAACGTCTCTGCCCTGTCACAAACAATAGGCCAGCAAGTGCTGAAACCGAGTCCTCGGCACTGCTTTTTCTTCTACAATTGCAAATGATATCTTTAGGGCTCCTACTCTATTAGTATAGATCAGGGATGCACAGACTTATAGGGAACAGGGGCCACTCGGGAAAATTATAAGCCAAGGACGGGCCACTACAAAGAATACTTATTAACACAAATATTTTTATTTTTAAATAGTATGAATTACTACAAATGATAAAAATAAAAGAACATTCAAAAATGTTTGTTGTAATTATGTAATCGTAATGTAATCTCATTACAATGTAATATTTCATGTATTATTATTTTGATGCATGACATTGTATTGACCTAACAATTTTGTTTATGTTTGGCACCACATTACTTGTCGCCATACGTAAAATTGCTTCCAGATTTTCATTTGCCAGAGGGTTTCGATTTTTTGTTTTGTTCAGTTTCATCACTGAAAACGTTTGCTCACAAATATACGTCGTTCAATGCATTTATTCGCAACTCTTTATAGGCGGTTTTGTCAACGCAACGGTAAAAGTTGAGTAAATTACCTTCATTAAACTTGTTTCGTAAATTATCATCATTTTGCATGTCTATCAATTCCAGCCGTATTGATTCCGGTGCATTTTCGGGTGAAATGTTGGATTGCTGAAAGTGTCTAATAGAGGTTTAATTTCTTTGAAGTCTAGAAAACGATCATGAAAAGCTTGTATTCAAATATCCATTTTTTCAACATAAGCGAAACTGACATCAGTTTTATTGAATTTCTCAATAATTTTTTTGTATCAGAATAATTGAAACATACATGAGTAGGTAAACCCCACCAGTTTTGTATAATACAAAGGTATTTTTAATAATATAAAATATTATTAAAAATCTGGTGTGAAGAACACAAATGCAGGTTCACTATTAATATTTTCTGTGAACGTGTCCGAATATATCCTATCCCCAGAGACGTAGATACGTATTTCGCTTTTCTACAAGCTCATCGGTACGCCCCTGCTGGAGAAAGGATATTTCCAGACACATTCCCAGAAAAGAACCACCTCGCCCTATCACCGTAATTATCCAGACCGAGCGCAGAAGTAAATTCGGCGCTACCTGTTGTCAGACAGCCGAAGTACCTCGCATACCGTCCACATAATTAATGTGAAGTAACGACGCCCTTCCAAAGGTTAGCACAGCCAGTTGGCTGTGCTAACCTTTGTGTCTGGAAATATCCTTTCTCCAGCAGGGGCGTACCGATGAGCTTGTAGAAAAGCGAAATACGTATCTACGTCCCTGGGGATAGGATATATTCGGACACGTTCACAGAAAATATTAATAGTGAACCTGCATTTGTGTTCTTCACACCAGATTTTTAATAATTTTTTTGTAGGTCGGAAAATGGCTGTAATTGGCTGAATTGATTTGTGTCCTGAAAAGACTCAATTTGCATTGAAAGGACGAAACATGAGAGTATAACTACGAAATCAATTGATCATTGCCATGGAGTCGCGTATTTAAGACACTTGAATGTTTACAAGAAACGCTAAGTCACACATCCAATCAGGGTTGTCGAGTTCGGAGACGTTCATTTTCTTTTCCGCCAGAAATATTTTGATTTCTTCAATCAAGTTAAGAAACCGCTCTAGTGACAACCCACGACTTAGCCACCTTCCTTCAGTGTAAAACAAGAGATCGCCATATTCGCTTTCAATATTCTCGAGAAATTGTGTGAATTGTCGGTGATTGAGACCTCGTGATTTTATAAAGTTTACAGTAGGTATTACAACTTTCATCACATTTTCAAATCCCAATCATTTTGAACAGAGGGCCTCTTGATGTATGAACTGCATTGAAATGAAACTGCATTAATTCCTTGGTATCTATGTTTTTAGTTTGTAAATACTCTTAACATAGTTTTTATCCCAGATTTACGTCCAACCATTGAAGGTGCTCCGTCAGTCGTAATTCCAGATAATTTCGTTATATCCAAATCCATTATAGAACATTTTTCCAGAAGAACTTTGAGCATGTCACTCCCCTTGGTTTGACTTGTCAAAGAACTCATACCAATCAGTTCTTCACTCACTCCAAAATTTTGCGCTGCACCTCATAAAAATATTAAGAGTTGAGCAGTGGAACTTATATCTGTAGATTCGTCGAGTGCTATAGAAAAATATTTAAAACTTTTCGATTTCGTAGCTAATTGCTCTTCTATATTAGCTGCTAATGTGGTAAGTCTTCTTTGAACAGTCATCCGATTTAGTTGAATTTTCTCAAACCTCTTTGCATCTTTCGGACACATTTTTTTTGCGGCAATATCTAAATACTGCTTAACAAACTCACCATCTTTAAAAGGCCGACAAGTTTTCGCTATTATTCGAGATATTTCAAAGCTAACTTCAGTAGCTGTTTCAGCATCCTGAGTTGGTTTTGTAAACATAGCTTGCTGGCCTATTAGTTCCCTTTGTAAAGTGGAAATTTTTTGCGTTCGATTTCGCCGGTTAATTTGATAAAAGTATGATGCTGGGTTTCATAATGCCTTTTCACATTATATTCCTTCGGAATAGAAACACTACTCTTGCATATTAAACAGACACTTTTGTTAGGCGATGAAATAAAAAGGTAGTTTTCGGTCCAAATATCTTGAAACTGTCGATCTTCATCTTCAACCTTACGACTACGTTTTTTTCTGGGGCCTGGTTTATCCATATCAAAATTGATATTATATATATTGTTACGTAGGTACATGCCAACGACGAAATATTTATTCTTCACAGATTACAATTCAAACAATATAACGTTCGCTTGTCCGTAGTTAAAACTTAACTGCCCCGATAGCGGGCGATGCGTTGTATTTATACGAGTTACCTAACATCGAGAACCTACCACATTGTTCGGGGATAATACCGACGTGTTTCGCAAATCTTCGAATAATCTAGTTGTTCGACAGATTTCTAGTCTCGTAACAATATGCTTGGAACGACGAGGAGCATACCTGTCCTACGTAGTAAACCTGATCAAGAAAGTAGTAGGTACTTAAAGATACATATCTTACTAACACTTACAAAAGTTAGAATAAAATAAAAAGTTAAGAAATAATGATTTGAATGGATTTTTACCTACTTTTGTAGTTTTTCGAACAATTTTTAAAATTCATTGGCGGGCCGAATAAATATCGACAGTGGGCCGCATGCAGCCCGCGGTACTTGCATCGCTGGTATAGATGCATTAAAACTGAAGGTCTGTTACTCCGAGACAGGATTACGTGGGAGTTGCTCCAGATCATTAGAAAGCCATGTTAATAGCGCTCATGCTCAGCAGCAGAACTGCGAATTGCTTTTTGTTTCGCCAAGCATGGAACTCTGTACACACCAGTTACGATACAGTTTTTAACAGAAAATGATTCCGAGAGTGGGGAACGTGGTTTGAAGATTTTGATGTTTAGTTTGCGAAAATGGCAGTTGAATGGCCTAGTCAGGGAGATGTTTCAAATTCAACGAAGCGCTATCACAGTTCTAAACACTGCTTCAATCAAAAAGGGTTATCAACTTTCAAAGTAAAAATCAACTTCCATATTCGAAAGATTGAATCATTTTTCTCCTAAAAGAAAATCACCGCATTTCGGAAAAGCAACTAAGTAATCGAGTGTAATTCCTTAAACTGCTCTAGTTTCAGCAGATTTACAACTGCCGGTCTTATTTATGTGTTAAACTTCCTAGTGTCGTTTCGACAATCATAATATTCGCGATCTACAGTCTGAACCAGCCTTTTTCTCATTGCGAACCCCTTCTAAAGACCGAAAAAAATTGGCGAACTTACCAGTAGTCGTCAGTAACAGTAAAAAAGTAGTAGTACTTATCTTTCATGTTGTACAAAACGGTAATAAAACTGATAAGATAGATTAAAATAAATTTCTTGCACCGGGCCAAGTCAATTAAAGGTTGACTTTTGGCTTTTGAATTCTTTAAAAACAGCCTTCGGAGAACGGTCAGAGGATAAATCCATGAGCTTTTCTGTTTCCAGTAAAGTTAAAGATGTATTGGAACTTACGTCTCCTTGAAAAGGACTACGTATCCAGTTGCTCGATCCAGATATATTAGGTCTATTTGGAAAATAGTCCTTGAAAGTTAATCGAAACTGTTTGAGATGTTCACTTGTATAGCTTTCAATATTTTCGTTAAGTTGAATTCGATTTTTTGATAAAATGCTGCTGAAAGACTGTGCTCATTCATCTCCAGACATTGTATCCAAAAATTCAACTTCTTGTACAGACAGATTTAAATCATTTAATTTAGATAAAACGACAGTTAATTATTTTTTCAAATCAAGGCAGTGACTTTTTAAAAGATTTTTTTATTATAAAATTTTACAAGTGTGTTTCGAACAATTGCTTCTTACTGACTACTTGTTTAGGACAGAACAGAATGTATTACAAAATGTAACACAAGGAAAATGCACATGTCAACAAAGGTAAGCAAGCACATGAGTAAGAAGAAATGTCTTTATCTAATTGCTGCGTTCACATAATTGGCTAAGTATGGACGTTTTTGCAGCCGAAGAATATCGAATATTCAAGTGGACAAATGAAATGGATGGTCAAGAAAAAGTGGTTTGCACATTACACTTCAATTCAAACAAACATGATCAAAACTTTGCCATCGGAAAGCTATTAACTTCAGTATGAAGTCGTAACGAAACATGAAGCCTTCCAAAGTCCTCAGAAAGCGCACGGAATTGACGGGAGTTCGTAGCACACGATTTTATGAAATTTACAAATTTTCAGCGTCACTTAAAGTACTAACTAACTCTGCAGGAATGCGCTTACATGCCAGTCCTTGTCTATGAATACAGCGTTTTTCTCGCTGATACTCTTTACGCGCGCAACAAGACCAGTATATGTTCGGGTTTTGGTTTAGCACCATCTGTACACACACCTAAACAAAAAGACCAGTTTATTCCACTTTTCTTGAAAATAACCATTGATCATATCGAAAAGTGTTTCTCCTGTCATAGAGGTTTTCAGAGGTTTTGCAAATAATACATTTTCTTGAATGGAATTCTTAAAAATATATCTAATACAGACAAGCAATATTGTAGCATTTGCCAGATCGGTCGACTTGTCGAGTTGGATCGCGAAATAATCCAATTTTATTCTTTTAAAAAGTTCGCTTTCCACATCATTTGCCAAATCACTAATTCTCCGCGACACCCTATTGTTTGATAAGGGAACCGAGTCAACTTTCCTTACCGCCTTTTCTCCAAGCATACATGTAATGTCTTTTGCACACGGTCCAATCAAATTTTCCGCCACTGTATGCGCTTGTCCAGATTTTGAAATAATGAACTTACTCGAAATGATGCCTCAAGAGCCATTTTACTATATTCGTTTGAAGCCGATAGGAAAAAGGAAACGCTACACTATTCATTACCTGCCAATTTTCCTTTAAAATACACGATAGATTTATCCTTATGCGCCGGATGTTTTGTTTCACGATGTCTAAGAAGAAGTGATGACTTTAAACTACAGACTTACAGATTATAGAAAGCGGTTTAGGTTCTGACTTATCTCCGGTAAAAGAAAAACCCATTTGTAAATCGTCGCTGAGATATTTCCGTTTCTCCCCTTTATTCCCGCCGTCATTATTTTTATTTTGGTGAGGCGGTATCTCACAACCACTTTCAGTATCGCTAACCTGTGTTGGTTCCAAATCATGGACTGAAGTATAAGAAGCATTTGATTGCTCGTTCAGCTTTTTGTCAGACTTGACAAAACGCCCTGTTTTTAACCAACGATCCACAATAAAACTACGGAATAATAATTATTAAGTTATTTACACGAGCAAAAAATCACTAAACTATCGTAATACATATACTAAATGACAAGCTAATCACTCGTCGTTGTTAAGCGCGTCGTACGATTCAATTCGACTCTACCCTGCCATATTAATACCGGCGTTGTTATATAGGCAGCCATGATGCTCGCTCGTTCGAGGGCATGCCGAGAAACACTCGGTGCGCGCTCGGAAGTTTCCGGATCATAACAAGAATGTACTCGCACTGCCAGCGGCGTAGGGTTTCGTCACGTTACAGATTGATGCGTGTGCGCCGCAAAACTAATATTCATGAATTTATTAAGAGTGCAGTGACTCTAAAGATAATATTTCCGACATTAAAATATTATTTCTGTAAATCCCGCTTTATAAACCTCTGGGGATCGCCAACCATCGGTTGGGAACTGCTGGTCGAAACTAGACGAAAGACGATCGGAAAAGATTCGTAGTCAATGTTTTCGATGTTATTCGCCGATGCTCACAACGAAAAACATTAAATATTGGAAAGAGAAGGCACCGTACAGAGTACAAGCAAGTGAAATGCACTCACTATTTTAGAGCAGTCGTGAGTGTAACGACAAAAACATCGTTGCGGGAGAAAGACGGCGGAAAGGTCAAAGTGAGTTGACCTATCCTTTGAAAAAGCTGGAATCGCTAGTGAAAATTTTACTGAAGAAAAGGTAAACTGCCAAACTGTAGAGAGCCCGAAAGAGTGACTGCTGTTCGTCGCACACTGACCAACTTCTGGTGCGACAAGTAACGATTATGTACGAGTATGTAAAGAGTAAAATATTTCGAAATGTTTAGGAAAAGATGTTTTGACCGAACGCATTTTGCTAAAACTGAATCGTTGAACGTCGCTCCAAATGATAAATTAATAATTTCCTGATGTTTAAAGATACATAGTGCAATTCCATGAGAATCTTAAGGAAATGCATATGTTTGTGTTTTCCCATTTAACTAAATCTTTAGAAATGATTTTATTACCTTTTTGGTAAACATATAGTATTAATCTAGAAGACTAATCTTACCTGGCATTCGTTTCACGGCAGTAATCGATGTGGTGCTCCATATATTCCTTCGCTTCGTAATATATTTTGCAAAATTGACACTGGGTGAGCTCTAAAATTAAACACATTATTCTAACACTATGAAAAAAATAAAAGTTAACCTTAGTTAAACCTCCCGTTAAATAAAAAGGATTGCGAAGATAACTTCGTCAAGTTTTGTAAATATAACAAATTTTATCAAGTGTAGCACGACAAGTCTGTTAGGTGACTTGCATTACCAAGTATTAATTTTGATTGGCAAGAAATAGATTGGTGTCGAACAAACAACGTCAATTCTTACGTATTTAAGACGAATCAGACTTACTAAATCCGTAACATAACAAAATACGCATTCGATTAATACGATCATCAGTCTACGAATTAAACGCTTTCATGTTTCGAATTAAAAATTTACTATTCAATAGTGTGCTTCCTTTACTGCCAAAACTGTTGTTCAAAAGGTTTTTTTTTAACTGTTTACAAGCCAAACATACGAAGAAATGAAAATTTTGGCCAACTTAACAAGTTTGTTAGAGGGGGGATTGTTGAATTGTGAGATGCAAGATTTACTTTTCAGGAATTTAGCTCCAGGCTGACTAGGACCTTGTAGAGCGTATTATGTTGTTGTCAGGCATGGTTTCAATAAGGTTGAATGCAAAAAATAAAACGCACAAAACATCGTCAAAGAACTACAGACAACCAAGACCGCCATCTTAAACTGCTAGCCTTAAAATTGAAGATTGCAAGTCATTGGTTAGTAGGACAGGAAGAACTCATTGTAGTGCTTATTGTTTATGAGGAAATAAGAAATTCTGATCTTTTCTCACATCTTTCCTTGGTCACACTTTTTTACTTCTGAGCAGAAAGAAAACTGTTAAATAGAAATGGATCAATATAATTGCTTTTCTTTTGGCACCTAGCCGCCTTGCGCGGAACTATAATAACCTTCTTTCAAGAATTTTGAAAAATGACAAAATTTAAATACCGCGATATCATAAAGTTTCTGGGTCAACGGTGGCCATGGGGTGAAAAACGTCTGTCTTAATTTATATCATCCTTTTGAGAAAAATCTGATAAAATTTTCAGGTTAAGTGTCATGCTGACGTTAAAATTTGTCAATATATTAATCTTATGTCAGTATGACACATAACCTGAAAATTTTATCAGATTTTTCTCAAAAGGATGATATAAATTAAGACAAACGTTTTTCACCCCATGGCCACTGTTGACCCAGAAACTTTATGATATCGCGGTACTAAATTCGTATATCTTTGTTAAAGTCATATGAAAATAAACAGGTACAAAATATTCTTCCTGAAAAGTTACAAGTAGTTTTGACCCTGTTGTAAGGAAAACAAAAAATTGAAAAGTATGTTCAAAAAACTTGTGTGATTACATTGTTGTTAGTTCATTCTTAATAACACCAAGACATCCTAAATTTGTTGTATAATGGCAAGAATAATATTTAATAAAGTTCAACTCATTATAATGTGGTTGTATTATTAATTGCCGAAGGAAATCAACTGAAAAGTTACAATTACTATAACTCCATTGGAATTACTAAAGGAGACACTAACATGCATCCTGGCGTTATCAACGAGGAATACTAGTGGAAACTACAGAAACATGTCGATACAAAACTAAATTTATTTAAGTTGGAAAATTAAAATGATTCATCCTACCTTCAACACAAAGTATTTCGTTAATTGCACTATGACACACAGCTTTGTGTTCAGTTAAATATTCCTTTGATCTAAATCCCAAGCAACAGAATATGCAGCCAAATACATTTTCAACATCCTTTTTTGTGATGGGAACAAAATCCATTTCCATATTTTGAAGTAAGTTATCGTCGTATTCTTTACCAAAATACACTAATAGTTCTTCGTCCTCCTCAATTCTACAAGTGCTACAATAATATAGCTTGTCCTCATATTGAAATGGGAATAAATTTTGTTCATAAATATTTCTGGCAGGATTGACATACTGCATCCAATTCAGATCTTTTAATTTATCATCATTAACCACGAATCGTCCTCCTCTTATTCTCAAAGGCAGTCCTGTTGAAGTGAGCCCAGTGAAAGGACCAAATCTTACATCTTCAGGTATAACTTTTAAAGAGAAAATTCCCAAATGTCCAAATGACTCTCTAGTTGCCAACATATATTTTGGTAATTCTCTTGCTCTGTCATATGTATTATAAGAAGGGCTTCCGTTCAAAATATGAATAACCATTCTGCATTTTGTGCAATAATCTTGATAGACTCCATGGCAATGGTTACAAACTGTTAAACAAATCCATTCATACAATCTTATAAAATAAAAAAGGACATTTTAAACTTTGGATAAATAAAATTATAAATTTTATTTATATAAACAATTACCTGATGCACAAAAGAGAGAGGTGATTTTTAATATAAGGAAAAGAGCAAAAGAGGAAAGAATTAAAGGTAAAAAAATACAAATCAAATATCAGAAACTTTACATTGAAAATGAAGAATGGATCTGGAATAAAGCGAAACCAGAACTAGAATTTAAATGTAAATATAAGACTATAAAAGTAAGCCAAAAAACTAATAGTATTCAATGTGGACACAAGAACAAATAGAAAGACCATGGAACGAAAGAGGATAAGAAAAAAAAATGAATCTAGGTATATGGAATGTTAAAATTATCAAAACCAAAGAGGTAGAAATAATAACAGAAATGAAAAATTTAATATATTAACAACAAAAAGAAGGAAGGAAAAATGCATGAAAGAGATAAAAGAAGGCTTTTACAGGTGGTCAGTTCATCAAGGGACAGTAGCACAAGCAGGAATAGCAGTAATAATAAACCCAGATTATTTATATAACATTGTAGATGTTAAAACAATAGAATAAAATATGGAGAGAAGAGGTATGTACAGCAGCTCAAAAATCGGGGATTAAGTGGGAAAATGTAAAATGGTTAATTTATGACAGAAAAAAAAAGTGGAAGGAAATATGGACGAAAATATCTGAAGGCTCAACTCCAACATAACTCGACACCGAAAGGTACAGGTGTTTCCAAGATTAAGTAAGATGTGGTATGAATATAATTAACGTTATGATAAGAACACATATGTACTTACACAGCAGTTCACTACAGAATTCTATTTGTATATCAGCAGGACTAATTCCATCTTCTATTTTAACATTGTTGCTTACTGTATCATTTACTTCAGGTAAAGGTAACTCTGTTTTGATATGATCTACAGAGAGCGTTTCATATTTAATTATTTTGTCATTCCTAGTATACTCATTTAATTCACCATTGCTTATATTAATGGTATCTGTGACACAAGTTTCCGAAATGCATACTTTATTCTCTGGATAGTGTCTATCTTGGAATTCTTCTTTTACATCATTTAAATTTTCCAAAGATATTGCATTATTGTCATCAAATTTAATAATTTCTCGAGACATTTTTAACTCTGAAGATACGCTAGACTAAACAATATAACATAATACCGATAAATAACGCTAATCAGTAATTATAAACGTACATTAACCGCAAATAAAACTTATTAAGGCTAAATCATAGATAATTTAATTATAATTACAACAATTTGACAATGTAAGCTCCCTTTATAAATGATGAACCCGTAATGAGAGTCATCTACCGGTTAAGGAGAACGTTACCAGGCAAAATTTGAATTCTGAATTTATTCATTTTGTTTTAAATATGTTTGCATAACTTATTTTTTTTTTACAACAGTTATAAAATTAGTATCTAAATATTTTTTTCTACAAACACCGTTAAAAGTTGACATTTTGACACGGCTAACTTTAATTAAAAATGCGATTTTATAGCGTAGCGAATTAAAAGTATAAGTTCATAAAGTAAAGTTTTCAGTTCAAGGTCAAATTCGAAGCATATGATTCAAATCAGTACTGCGGAGTCAAATGAAGTCATGTATTCAGTCACGGAAACAACCGTCTGTCATTATAAAATATAAATGTCATGTTTCGCAAACAGTGTGGCCAGATTGGGCGATTTATCACAATTTGGGCTACTATTAAAAGATAAATGCGACTGAATTTTTGAAAAAATCGCAAGTCGCAAATTGGGCGATTTTATATTCGAATTCATTTATTTCAGTTTCAATAGCGAAAATAGGTAAAATTGAGGAGTAAAATCAATATATTTTTCTCGCTTTTGTACATGTTATTTAAATTACTCCTACTCGCTTTAATTTATCAATGTTTTAGTTTTTAGGCTTGTTCACAAGTTCACCCAATTCACACTATAAACTTGAAGTGTGACCACTTACACCAGTTTGTATGTAACTGTTTCAGGATTCTGATTATTTTTTATCAATGAGATATTTTGTTTATTTGTAGTTTATAGGCACTGAATACTTCCTTGATAATGGCATTACTGGCTAAATAAACGAATTGTGACAGATTGTCACTGCGAACTGAAGCTGTTTCTAGTTACATACTATTGTTGAGTTACAAGTGACATTCCGCTAAAATCTCTTAAATAGGTATAAATGTCGAAGTGAGAACGAATATAACCTAATAGTTGTCAGAACTTCAGTTTCAGTTTTTCTTATATTGTCATTAGTTTATTTTATTTACGGTTTGCTATTATAAAATCGAAAATAAAAATGGGCAAATGGGCCAAATAAAAAAAAAATACAGAAAGGAATGGGAACTCGAACCTTTATCTAAATTTAAAATTAAATTATTTTGGCGGGGAATTTATATTTAAAATTTAAGTTGGCTGCGATTTTGGGCGATAGTAGTCTGCGCCAAGAATTTTTGAAATATGACCACACTGTTCGCAAACATTGTCAAAATTTCAGTTTTACTTGCAATATAACCAAAGAAAGCAAATACATAACCTACATGTCAAAATAATGAGTAAAGTGGGAACATGCATAGTTCAAAAGTATTGTTTCTTTTCTAGTTTTATATAAATATTTTCAACACAAGAAAACTGTTCGGAAATTATTACTTCAATATTCGAACAAATTTTTTTAAATGTTATTTATAATTATAAACTCACGATAATATTCGATCAAAAATTTATTTAAAAAGAAATATTTCAAGTCAGATATCAATTGTGAAATGCATAGGTATTGAAAAGATCTTCAGGCCCGTATTCACAGAAAACGGAATAATGGTTCATTATGAAATGGTCGTTTTAATTATAATGGTCATTAAATAATAAATGAAATAGCACATTCATAAACGTTAGAAAGAATTTTTTAACAGATCATTAGGAAATTATTTGGCTAAGGTAAAGAATACATCTGCCACCGATTTTCGGAAAAATAATTATTGGGGAATAAAATAATTAAGGGGGGCGTTTAAAGTACTTTTAGGAAAGTGATATATCCTAATGAAGTTTTCAAAGTTTTAAGAGCAAAGGCACCGCTAAGCTATCAAAAAATCAAATACGTTCAAAATGTGAACTAACCTCGAACGTTACGTTTACATCCAAATACAAACATATAAAGTTTTCTTGGCATTTTATAGTATCCTTGATTTATACTAAAGCAATTGGCGTTTATATTTTCTGTATATTAACTTTGATTAGCGTATATTTTGTAAATAAACGCTATGGAAAATTCCAATGTAAAAAGGACATTTGAGCGTATTAATTTTTTTGTAGCTTAACGGTGGCTTTTCTCCTAAAACTTTGTAAACTTTATTTGGATAAATTGCTTCCCTAAAGGTCCTCTAAGCGCCCCCCTTAATTATTTTACTCCCCAATAATTATTTTTGCGAAAATCGGTGGCAGATGTATGCTTTACCTTAGCCAATTATTTGGGAAAAACATACTTCACTGTAATCAAATCACAGCAAATCACAAAAATGGAGATGTCAAAACGTGTAAAAGGTAAACACTTTTCGGACAGAGAGATTTGTCTCTTGCTGGATATTGTAGAATCACATATCGGTGTTATTGAGAATAAAAGGACCGATGCCATCACATCGAAGGGTAAAACAACAGCATGGGAAGAAATCACAGGTAATTTCAATAGCTCTAATAGCGGTCCACATAGGACAATACAACAATTGAAAGTGTTCTATGATAATTTTAAACGAAAAAGTAGGAAAGAACAGGCGGATGATAAGGTGAATTTTTGTAAATTACACAATATAAGTTCATTACTTAATAAATTTAATGTAGGCTAATCTGTACCTCACAGGTAGAGGGACGTTTAGAAAGACTCTAGGAGAAAATGGAGAACGTCTCCAAAGCATGTTGAAGAAGCATTTCGAATGTGATGCCAATAACTTTGACAGTGAATCATGCTATCACAAAAATATAGAGTCTGGTAAAGTTATATGTTTATATTTACGGTGTATTCAACTAGTTGTCATTGTAGATCCTCTATATATTGTAGTAGAAGCGACAACGATGCTGTCATTGAGTTAAGCGAATTAACCAGTATTAGTAAAGAAAATAATCCAAATTGTGTTAATAGTAAATATATATTTGCCAATATGAAAGAGTCGGAACTACTACAAAGTAGTTCACTTGAAACCCAAAATAATGTACCTAGTACGTCCGTTTCAAATAACAAAACTAATAAACAAGCATTGTTAATATAAAGTGGTGCATATTAAAATATAAACAATACCACAAAGCTACCTGTAAACAGAAAAAAGACAGTATCTTCAAAATAGAACAAGTGCAAGTGACGTATATGCAAATTTAAATGACATTGTTCACAATAGAAAAAAAAATCAAATGAAGAACAAATTTATTAAAAAAGAAAGTACGATGCATTTAACAGGCGATTTAACGTAACGAAGTATTATGAATACAAAAACGTGTATAGAAGTCTTCGTTATAGCATAATGGTACGTTATATCATATTACGAGCCTTAGTGAATACACGGGTGTTAAAAATGTTTGCATTATTAAGAATGACATACCTACCGAAATCATTTTCTTGCACTATATCTGGGTTAAGAAGATTGGGAATGTATTAATTTGATGAATAATTTAGATTTCTACTTAACTTATATATTGTTTATATTTTAAATAAATTTAAATACATATATTGGAATAGAATGTAATAGTTATGTTCGTAACTCTTTGAAAAGGAATTAAAACCTTTTGTAAGCTGTAAATATATGTTGTCAAATTAATAAAAGAAACAATTATATAGTCTACATTTAATATTTTATTGTTTCTTAAGAAAATAATGGTATAATAATACAATCCAAATCCATATTATCCTTTATTAGATGAAGATAATATTTAACAAACACATAAGGATCTTCTGATAACTACATTTCATAATTTTGCAAGTTAGTGCACTACTAATAAGAAAAAAACAAACTTCATTCAAATAAAAAATGTTGCCTCGAGATCTTTATCATGTAATGTTTCGTTGAACCAGTGGCAGTAATTTCTTCTTAGGTTCATATTATGTGCATGCAAATGATGCATGCACATTGATGATTTTTATGGCAATATTAATGTTACTATGTCAATTTTCTACAAAATATAATACAAAAATATTTTGCCAAAATAAGATAGTTACCTGATTATTAATGTTTAGAGAAGTAAACTTGATTGTTTCAACCAAATAAAAACTTCGAAAATATTAATTGTATTATTTGCAATATGTTATTTTTAACGTGAATGGGATATATATTACAAAAATAAATGAAAACTAGTCAGTTTCTGATTCTGACTCAGAACTTGAGTCATTTACATTAATTATTATTGGAGCAATCTCTGCCCTATCAAGAAATTGCTCGCGCTCGTGCTATTTTTTAATTAAATTTTCCGTATGCCCAACACAATTATACCAAGTATTTTCATTACACTGTTGCAGAGCTTCATTCCACATTTCTTTTACTCTTTCATCTGAATAACCATTTCTTCCAATATTTGAATTATAACTTTTTAACTTTAGCCCAAATCATTTCAATTGCGTTGAAATCACAATGGTAGGGAGGTAACCTTAAAACTTCATGTCCACTTTCTCTTATTATTTCATCTATAATAAATCTTTTATCTTCTTTATGATATTTTACTAATTGAATTAACTCGTTTTTAGACATTGCAGGTGAATAGCTTATATCTTTTTTTTCTCAACCATTCCATAATTTCTGTTTTTTTTGAGGAGGTATTCGGTTGTTTATTTTGAATAACACTATGATAAGGAGCATTATCCATTATTATTAGTGATGATACTTCAAGATTTGGTATAAGCTGATGATTTACCCATTGCTTAAAGGAGTCACCATTCATTTCTCCATGGTAATCACCAGTGATTGCTTTTGATGGAAAAATCAGACTAGCTCCTTTAATGAAGCCATTTTCTGTGCCAGCATGAATAATTATAAACCGTTTACCATCATAGCCTTCGGGTTTCCCAACACTTTTTATATTATCATTTTGCCAGGATTTCATTCTATTCCCTTTTGAAAAATCCAAGTTTCATCAAGGAACACGACCTGACGTAAAGTTGAATTTAAGTTATTCATATATTCCCTTAAAAATACATTTCTCATGCAGACTATATTTAATTTCTCTGTGAGTGCTCTTCTGTTACATTCTTTCTTGTATTTAAAACCAATATCTTTAAGCAATATTGCTAAAGAAGTTGTACTCGTATGAATAAATTCTTTCGTTGCCAAAACATTTCTTAGAGTTTTTAAGGTAAGATGTTTTTCTGAAAAATTTGAACATGTAATAAATGTTTACAATATATTAAACACATACTTTCTTTATATATGTCATAAACAGTATTTCGAACTTCCATTTTCGTTGCTTCTGGTAAAGCCTTAGTTTTTGGGTTCCTACAAGACCTTTTTTTGCCAGGAGATGATAAGACTGGATTCTGAACGCTACGATGTTTAATAGTGTAGACCGTTCTACTAGAAATATTAAGGGCTTGTGCTACCCTCTAAAATAAAAGTAATTTGATAACTGCCTTATGTGATTATGTGAATTACCTCATGAACACGATCGATGGACATAACTGGCCCACCATTCTCTTTTTCTCGTTCAAAATAGGCTGTAAGATTTAATACAAGCTGTTGAGCTTGAGAACCAAGAGGCTTACCAGGCATCTAAGCAATATTCTGTCAAATAAATAGGTTAGAAATGTCAAAGTGATAATCAAACAATTTCGTATTATTATTATATCTATATAATAAAATTGACGTACAATATATATATATATATATATATATATATATATATATATATATATATATATATATATATAGTGTTAATAAGAATTAAAATTTATTTCTTATTTATTTTATTGGCCGTGTCATAATATTAAAATAATAGACTTTTTCTTGGTTTAGCGACCTTTAATGAATTTCAGTTTTTTACTACGACGTTTCGACTTTTCTAATTATTAGTCTTTTTCAAGTGATTAGAACTAAAAAAATAATACAAAGAAAGGTAAGAAATATATTTACATTTGTATGAATGAATTAAAATTAAAAATAATAATTAAAGTAAGGAAAATTAAAGGATACAAAACTCACCAATTTATTTCGTGTCAAAACACATATTTTGTGTAAAATGTATGGCCAGACGTGTCGAACCTTTTTATAGGGTGGAACTGCCTTTCTCGGAATATTTAGTGTAACTAAACGTCTTGGTGCAGTAATGAAATTGTTAATTCCGATTTAAAATTAGTTTGGTCAGGCCATGTGTTTGGGAAAATACAGTATATTTACAATGGGAAAACAATTTTTTTGTGTTGTTGGGGTTGTCTTCTATTGTTTAATGAGCGGATAATAAAGTTTAGAAAGTCCATCAATCTCGTTACGATCGTTTTGTTGTTTTTGAATATATGAATTATTTCTAAGACCTCCCTAGCCTTTGTATTTTTTTGCTTGGTTATTATTTTTGTATTTTCAAAATCAAAATTATGTTTTAATGTTATCTGGTGTTTTTTTAAAGTTGTCTGATTTTTTGCGTATTTGTGTCCTTTTAATCTTTCCTGTAGTAACTGTTTTGTTTGGCCTATGTATACTTTGTCACAGTCTTTGCAGGGTATGTTATATATTGTATGTGATTGTTTAAGTGTTGGTGTTGAGTCTTTTAGTTTTGTGTGTAGGAATTTTATGTTTTTTCCGCTTTGATGTGCTATTTTAAAATTAAATGGTTTAACTATATTGTTTAGTTTTTCGGATAATCCAGTTATATAGGGTGTAGGGATATATGTTAATTCATTGGTTGTTTTATTTATATTTTGGCACTTAGTTTTGTTATATATTTTATTAAGTCTCTGTTTTATAATGTTTGGTATAAATTGTGGTGGATAATTGTTTTCTGTTAAAATTGTTTTTACTTTTTCAAGAACTGTTGAACAGTACTGAAGAAAGTAGAAACAATTTTAACAGAAAACAATATAATCCGGTCTCTACTCATTACCATGCAATGGCATGATTTAAATCCGTTGCCGATTACGCTCTCAGAAATGTAAAAATACAAAAATAATAACCAAGCAAAAAAATACAAAGGCTAGGGAGGTCTTAGATATGATTCATATATTCAAAAACAACAAAACAATCAACGATCGTAACGAGATTGATGACCTTTCTAAACTTTATTATCCGCTCATTAAACAATAGAAGACCACATAAAAAAAAAAATTTTCCCATTGAAATATACTGTATTTTCCCAAACACATGGCCTGACCAAACTAATTTTAAAACGAAATAAACAATTTAATTTCTGCACCAAGACATTTAGTTACACTAAATATCCCGAGAAAGGCAGTTCGACCCTACAAAAAGGTTCGACATGTCTGACCATACATATTACACAAAATATGTGTTTTAACACGAAATAAATTGGTGAGTTTTGTATCCTTTAATTTTCCTTACTTTAATTATTATTTTAATTTTAATTCATTCATACAAATGTAAATATATTTCTTACCTTTCGTTCTATTAATTTTTTAGTTCTAATCACTTGAAAAAGACGTAATTATAAAAAAGTCGAAACGTCGTAGTAAAAAACTGAAATTCATCAAAGGTCGCTAAACCAAGAAGTAAGTCTATTATTTTAATATTATGACACGGCCAATAAAATAAATAAGAAATAAATTTTAATTCTTATTAACGCTAAATATATATATATATATATATATATATATATATATACATATATATATATATATATACATATATATATATGGTAAACCTAATCAGTAGGCGATTAAAGGTCTGTATATTACTTCAAAATATATGTACAGTAAATATCGTTTATAACGACGTTGAAGGGACCAACGAAATTCGGTCGTTATAAGAGTAGGTCGCTATATCCAAATACCAAATTATTATACATATAAACACATTTTATTTATCTTAGAGAATACACTTAAACAACGAAAACAATATTCTAGTTTTATAAAACACAAATAAAAAAAAAACATTTCCTTCTCAACTTATTTTACTAACAATTTAACACATATGTATATAATAATACATAGGCACGGACTGCATTGTACATACATACATACATATTTAAATTTTAATAAAAAAATCTGTCATTTTGGTTTGTTGTAATTTTTTGTTTTCTAAGAAGTATTTTTCAATAATTTTTTCCAAATGGAGCAATGCAGAATCTGTTTTAGCGTCTTTCAAATTTTGATTAAATGTGAAAAAATGCTGAATCATTTCAACTGCTGAAAATGCATCCTTTATAGTAGGTGGTTGAAATTCCGTAGTTTCGTCCATTTCCACTTCATCGTTGTTTATTTCTAACTCCAAGTTTGTACTAATAAAATTTCAATTTCTGTCATTTCTTCCTCCGTTTCGAGTTCTTCATCAACATTTGAAAAATTATCCCAACCCTCTTGTGTTGCCAGGTTAACTACAGGTAAAGTGCGGACCCATTCAGTTAAAGGTAAGTTATCTTCTTCCGTATCATTTTGTAGTCGAACCCACTCAGCTAAGGACAAATTATCGTCATCAAAAGAGTTTTCTGCTGTGTGTAAATTAAACCCAGCATGTGCAAAGGAATTTGCTATTGTCTGTTGAGAAACGCGATCCCAAGCTTTGGAAAGTAGAAAAATAGCCTGCAGGATATCTAGTTTTTGAGGAACACCATTCTCGTCAATGTCTTTTAAAAGCTTTATAATTTGAAGTTTTCTAAAATGTGTCTTTAGGGACTTTATACTGGTCCATCGGTTGAAGAACTGACGTGGTATTTGGTGGAAGGAAGGCAAGTTTTATAGCTTTTAAGTTTTGAATATTTGGATGAGCTGGACAGTTGTCTAAAAGCAATAGGATTTTCTTTTTTTGCCGAATGAGTTTATTGTCCCATCGTACAATTATTTTTTCAAATAATGCTGATGTCATCCATGCTCTTTGGTTATTTTCATATTCAACAGGTAAAGATTTTATATTTTTAAAGCATCGAGGATGCTTAGCTTTGCCAATAACCACAAGTTTCATTTTTTCTGATCCAGTCATACTTGCTCCTACAAGAACAGTCAATCTATCCTTACTCAGTTTACCACCAATACATTTTTCCCCTTTAAATTTCATCGTTTTGTCTGGCATCATTCTGAAAAATACACCAGTCTCATCTGCGTTGAATATTTCTTCGTCTGTATATTCTTTTCTTAAATGTGGCCACACTGTATTTAACCAGTCGTCACAAATCCCTTTAGGTACATCTATTGCTTCGCCACATATTTTACCAAAAACATTTTGTCTTTTTTGGAATCGTTGAATCCATCCAACTGTGCATTTAAAATCTTCTAACCCTAATCGTCGAGCAAAATCATTTGCTTTCTCTTGCAATATCGGACCTCTAATAGGAATGTTGTGGCTCCTTTGAATTTTGAACCATTCATATAGGGCCTCGTCTACTCTATACGCGTTACAAGATCTGATCTTTTTCGTTTGTAATGATGAAGATCTATTAATTAAATCCTCTATTTTATTCCGATTTTTCCAAATCGTGGAGATTGTTGAATGCGCTACCTAAATAAACAATAATAATATTAGTATGCATGTTATTCTCATAGAAATCAAACAAAACTTACCTTATATTCTTTAGCAATATTAATATTAGAATTTCCAGCCTCCAAGCGCCTAATAATTGATGCTTTTTCTTCAATTGTAAACGCCTTTCGTTTCGCCATATCGACGTCGACAATGTACCTTCAATTCCTAGATAACTACTGAATAAATACATTTATCTGTCGCATTTCGCCTTGCCTTTTCATAACGCTGTAATTCCTCTAGCCAATTCGAAACTGCCCCACCGTTTTCTTACTATGCGACGTGTCCGTCGTTATAAAAGATAATTTGATTCAAATTTCAAGCTATTTTTCGTCGTTATATTAGTTTCGTCGTAATATCCGATGTCGTTATAACCGATAGGTTTCGCGTTTAGAAAGCATTGTTTCTGGCCAGGACCTCGAAATTTCGTCGCAAAAACCGATATGTCGTTATATCAGATGTCGTTATAAACGATATTTACTTTATATAAAAAACTCTACATGTTTCGGCTGTATACGCCTTTATCAAGAGAATACAAAATATATATATATATATATATTTTGTATTCTCTTGATAAAGGCGTATACAGCCGAAACATGTAGAGTTTTTTAAATACATATATTTTGAAGTAATATACAGAATATATATATATATATATATATATTGTATTCTCTTGATAAAGGCGTATACAGCCGAAACATGTAGAGTTTTTTAAATACATATATTTTGAAGTAATATACAGACCTTTAATCGCCTACTGATTAGGTTTACCATATCATACCAAGGTCACGAAGTTATTATACATATATATATATATATATATATATATATATATATATATATATATACATATATATATATATATATATATATATATATATATACATATATATATATATATATATATATATATATATATATATATATATATATATTGAAGAGATGCGCTGAAGCTGGTATCAGAATAAATATAAATGATAAATTACAGTGAAGCTGTAATGTAAAATAGACTACAAAATAATAAATATGAGTAAATGTTGATGATTTGAATTTAAATATTGGGCGCCATAAATTTTAAACAGTTCTTAGTTGTTCAACGCTATCTGTGTACTTTTATAATAACCAGCTAATAGTTGTAGAGTAAGAGTACATAAATTAATTAAGATATATCCTAGGATCTTCGTAGGTGGATGTATTACCCCGTAAGAACAATGTAATTAGTATATCTATAATGCTAAACTCAACAATTAAACAATAACAAATTAAAGATTAAGTTAAATTAAAGAAATAAAAATTTATTGTTGTAAAATAAGAAAACTATAACAGATATTGAATATAAATAAGGAAACTGTAACATAAATTGTACGATACATGCTATACGACCAAAAACGGAATTATTATATGGTGCACATGTGTTATTAAACAACGATAAGGTTAGGCACCGTGAACACAATATAAACAAATATCAAATGGTACCCAAAACCAGACACAAAACAGGTGAGTACGAAACCATCCTTAAGAAATATGTATATTTTGATGGTAAGATTATGATTGATGTTTTAAAATGCAAAAATTCAAGAATTTAATGCAAATAACAAGTTGTATTGAGCAGCTTTACCCAGATAAATATTGATTTATAGGCCCCATTATTGGAATAATGTTGGATGGGAACCTGTTTTCCGATGCACTCAGTTGTGGCGTAGGCTGGAAACGCCGTGATCAGGATCACCAGAGTTCGGCGTCTCCTGTTGTTGATATCGGTGTTTGCGGCGAACGACAGCTCCGCCTCTACCGATTTGTCGGGGTCCCAACTCCAAATGATGCTATGCTTGAGATTTGTTGTCCTCGACGTGACAAACTCTAAACTTCTTTATCAAACGTTGGGCCAATTATTTAGGTATCGAACAATCGAAAAACTGGTATGATATATTTGGTTTATACTTTATAAAATAATCCAAATTCTACGATGTTCAAAAAATGCGGCCATTTGTTGTAGAATTTTTATATCAGACGCCTTCTCGGCTTTTTTTTATTCCACAGCCTATTTTAATTACTGTCAAAAAGCCTCGAAGTTTTTACTTTCTCCACATCAATTAAAATATGAATATACATAATATTTTGGTTTTAATAAGATTGTAAAATTGGTAGAATAATTTTCAAGTGCTCAAAATATACTTTTCAATATGGGTGTAGTTATAATTCGTACAGTAAATATCGCTTTCGCGGGTTCATTATAGCTTTAAATTAGTGGGCGTGGTTAACTAGCATCGATATAAAATCTTGATGTAGATAAATTAGATATCTGTAATTTCTCGCGTATAATTTGAATTATGAAATTGAAAAATTTAAATATAAAAAGTAAGTTAAGAAATAAAAATAAGTTAATTATAAATATTTAAAGTTATCGTCATATTAATTTATTTACATTTCGATACTAATTTCACAAATTACGTCCGCTAATTTACTCCTTATAAAATGTGTTTTATATGTTGTTTACCTGTATTTCTCATTGTAGGAGCTGGAATTCGAGTGCTGTTTGACCCATTACATTATCCCCATGAAAAGAATATCAAAAATAATTGAATAATTGAAGATAATTCTTTTCCCTGTTAAGAAGAATGAAATTAAGAATATCAACCTGTAATACCTTCCTTATCATGTGTCAAATAATTTATAAAAATTTATAAATTATTAATCAATATGTAATTCTCTTTCCTTTATAAAATTTGTTTCAATTTTCATTTTACTTTATGTATTAGTTTTATATTAATAAAATTCTCATTTATTTATTGTTATTTTCAATATTGATAGGCATTGCATCAATTATTTAGCTTTTAGCTTTATTTTTCTTTTTAATTGTTTAGTAATCTATATTTTATAGTTAAGTATCTTTAATTGAGATTTCTTTTTGTTTAGTTTTACATTTATGTTAGTTTATAATCTTAAATTAGTTAATATTTTTATTGATGGTTATTGTACTTTGTATTATTAATAATTTGTTCGAGCTGTAACATACCAATTAGGATATCGTTAATATCGTAGCGACTGTATATATAATTATAACATAATTTATTATTCCTCTAAGTAATCTTGCAACATAGTAATATGATATCTACCTTTTATATAACCAGTTTCTTCTTCCATAAGTTCATACGTGTTGTTACCTAGTATTCGCCTTATTACATATGGACCTTGGTATGGTTTTAATAGTTTACCATTATTTTGTTTTTAAGATTAGTTACCCTTAAGTTTTTAACTATTACTCTATCTTCAATATTGTAAGTTTTGTACTTCTTATTAACTGTGTTCCTCTTATTTTCCCATTTTATTTTCTTAGCAATTAACTTTTCTCTCACCTCTAATAAGCGTTCACTTATATCAATAGCTTCTGGCTCTGTCCATGGTCTTTGTGGTGGTTGTCCGGTAAAAATAGTAATAGGACAATCATTATGAACTGTACTGGGTGTATTGTTGATAGTAAATTCGATCTGGGAAAGATATTTTGCCCATCTATTGTGATTTTCATTCAATAGAATTCGTAAATATTTCAAAGTTTCTCTGATGTACCTTTCGGCTGGATTGCCCTGTGGATATCGTATTGATGTATACAAAGTTTGGATGTTGTGTGAATGTAAAAAGTCTTTGTATCTGTCGTTTGTAAAATAAGTTGCGTGATCAGACAAAATTGCCAAGGGTTTGCCATATTAAGTAAAATATTCTGTTAAAGCTTGTAATACAGTATTAGTGTTGCACTTTTGAGTCGGAATGAGTTTAATAAATTTTGAAAATATATCGCAAATCACTAAGATGTTTTTATATCCTTTTGTACTCGGTATTAGATTAGATAGAAAATCTATAGATACAAGTTCCAGTTTGTTGTATGTTATGATATTATGGCTGATGTTAGTGTTAGTAAAATTTTTATCTTTGGCAAGTTCGCAAATTCGACAATGTTTAATAACGCTTTTTATAATTCTTTCATCATTAATGCAATAGAAAGCTTCCCTGAACAATAACCAACATTTCCTTGCTCCAATGTGTGTATATGTTAGATGAGTGTAATTAGTTATTTCCCTAGTATGAATTTCATTGGTTACATTGTTTTTACCTATCTGTTTTGTTATTAAATTATCTTTGATTGACATGCCTTTGAATGTTCCTACGTCTTCCAAGTGATGGTGTATTTCATTGAATTCCGGTCCTGATTGTATGTGTAAAAGTTTGTTTCTCGAAAATATACCTTGTTTTTGTAGTTGGACTAGATTTATACATATGTTCTGTCTTTTCACATCCCCGTCCTGTCTTGTCAGTGCATCAGCGGTAATCATGTCTTTTCCTGGTTTGTAGACTATAGTAAATTCATATTGTTGTATAAGCAGCGTCCATCTATATATTCGGCTGTTATTCAGTTTGCAGCTCATGATATTAATGAATGCTTTGTGATCTGTTTCAAGCGTAAAGGTTTTACCTATAAGATAGTATCTTAATTTGGTTAAAGCGAAGACAATAGCTAACATTTCTTTCTCAGATATCGTGTATCTGGTCTCACAAGCTTTAAGAGTTCTAGAGATAAAATATATAGGTGTTTCGATGTTATCTTTTAATTGTATGAGTTCTGCTGCGATTGTTTGATGTGATGCATCTGTTCTGACTACAAATGGTAACGAAAAATCTGGATGATGTAGTTTTAAATTTTCTACAAAATTATCTTTTAAATGTATAAAACAATTCTCACATTCTGGAGTCCGAGTCCATTTCTTACCTTTCTTAAGGAGATCTAATAAAGGTATCGTTTTCTCACTATAGTTTAAAATAAAAATACGATAATAGTTTAATACACCTAAAAAACCTCGTAAAGTTTTTAACTTCTTTGGTCTAGAATAGTTTTTTATTTCATCAAGGCGTGTAGGATCTAATAAGATGTTTTCTCGATTTATAATATAACCTAGGTAATTTATTTCATGTCTGAAAAATTGGCATTTTGATAGGTTTAACTTCATACCTTGTGATGTTAATGTACTAAGGATAATGTTCAAGTGTTGTAGATGTTGTTCTATGCTTTTAGAAAATATGATAATATCATCCAAATAATGTAAGGCAAATTCGTCGTATCTGTCTAATATTTTGTGTAAAAATCTAATTAGGGCGGCTGGTGCAGTTTTCAAATCAAACGGGCACACTCGAAATTGGTAGACAATACCATTTACTAGGAAACCACAGTACTTTCTTGATTCCGGTTCTAAATTAATAAGCCAAAATGCATTTTTGAGATCCAACTTGCTATAAATCCGCTTGTTTCCACACTTAGTTAATAAGACATCGATGTTTTGAGGCATTTCAAACTCGGGTTTAATTCTTTTGTTCAATGCTCTTGCATCTAAGCAAATCCGTAATGATAAATCTTTCTCTTGGACAATTACTATGGGGTTTATAAAATATGTGTTAGACTTTTCTATCATTCCTGTTTGTTCTAAACGTTCTAGTTCAAGACTAACTCTTTGTTGGTAATGATATGGGATAGGATAATTCTTACTAATCAGGGGATCATCATAATCAATATTAATTGGATGTTGATATTCTTTAGCGAACACGACATCGTTATTTATTAAAGTTATGTTGTTATATAAAATTGCTATCAAATCTGGTATGACTGTAGAATAGGGTATTTTTAAATCATATATTAATTCTTTTATATCTTCTAAATTATTAATTGTCTTTGTTTTCTGATTCTCTATTTTAATCTCGACTTCATCTCCTCCCTCGTGACTATTTATCGTTCCTTGCAAATCATCCATTTTCTCCATTCCAATATTATTATTAATTAATTCAATTATATATCCTTCTGTTCCATTATTCCAATCCTTATCTCTACTATAGCACGGTACATTTTCTAATAATATATTATTAATTTCCTTCATTAATACATCTTTCTTATATAAATTATATCTTTTAATTTCTTCGTCAGATAACTGTTTCTCAATTATAACTTTATTATTATCAATATTTATTATACCCTGTTCAAAGTCTAGGATCATCTTAAGTCCTTTAATGTTATCAATTCCAATTATACAGTCATATTGCAATTTCTCTATAATATAGCAATGTAATAAATATTTGGATTTCTCAATAAATATCTCAGTACATAACTGCTTTGCTACTGTCCCCATTCTTTTACCATTCGCTGCTACAACGTCTGTCCCTTTAGTTTTTATTATGTTCTTTTCGTATCCCCGTATGAGTTTAGCTTTATCTGCTTTTAATAAAGTAATTTCAGCCCCTGTATCAATTAAGCAATTCAAATTTATGTTATCAAATTTTAGTTTGATTATAGGCAATGTATATATTTTGGATATTTGGTCTCCTGCATCTTCTATTAAAATAAATTCTTCTGGCGGTTGGTAAAAAGAAATATTCTGGATCTTATATGGTATGTTACAGTCGATAGGTATTAATTTTGCTGTGTTGATGGGCCTGGTTTCGGGTCTGCATAAATGTCCACTGGCTCCATCGGCGTTTTTTTTTTACATCCTCCATGTTCGAACGAATAGGAGAGGCAGATCTATGTCGTCGGTAATAGTGATTGACTCGACCTCGACTACGATTGCGTATATTATTAAATTCCCGTCCTGGTTGATGAGAAGGTTGAGTATGATTATTATTGTTATGTCTATTGTAGTCATTATTGCGATTGTTGTTGTAATGATAATTATTACTCATATGTCTTGTTGGTTGAAAATTGTAGTTTGGTCTGTTCTGTGTATTATTTTGGTTGTACCGGTCATTATTTGTATTAAAATTATTATTATTGTTATAATTATTGTTGTTGTTATTAAAATTATTATAAGGTCTTGATGTATGTTGATATCGATTATTATTAAAATTATTATGTCTTGGTGGTGGTAAATTTGTTGGACCGTTATTTGCAATATTCACATTATGTGGCGGGTAATTACGATTGTTAGGGTTACGATAATTCTGTTGTTGTTGATGATTATTTTCAGAAAAATCATCTAAACGTCGTAATATTTCAATGAGGGAATCCATGTCTGTCACCTTTTGATATATTATGGCCTGCGTGTCAGTATAAATGAAATGATTCAACAATTGTCTAGCGATCATAGATTCCTCCATATCACTAATATGCTTACATTGGTTGAAAATGCGAGAAGCGCATGTTTCTCTTGATACCTGACCTAATCTGTACTTACCGGTGAGTAAACGTATTTTAGCCCTGTTCTGCTGAGTTTCATCCCAATAGTTACGTGTAAAAAGAATGACGAATTGATTAAGCGTGAGACAGTGATCCTCAATCCTCTGGAACCATTCCTGAGCACTATTGCGAAGAGTTGCACGAATTACTTCTATCTTCTGTTTCTCCTCGGTAACGTCTTCCAAATATCTTAATATACAATTAAGGTATGTCATTGGGTGTACTCTCGTAATATCCCCGTCAAAATGATGTAAATTTTCTATTTTTATTGAATGATTGTTAGCATTAACATAGTTAATTGGTATCGAGTAATTTTTAATTTTATTTTCTAATTGTTTTATGTTTGTTTGTGTGTTAGTATAATTTTCATGGTTAATTGTCATTATAATATCTAGATTTTGTTTAACATTATTTATTTCTTGATTGTAATTATCTTTACATTGATCTATTTGAGAGCTGATATTTTGATTAAGTGTTAGTTTTAATTGTTCTGTGTTGTCTTCATTTATTTTATTAAAGTTTGTTAGTTTAGTGTTAAATAAAGTATTATTTTCAGAAATCATTTTATTTACGTTTTGCTGTATTTCTAAAGTTGTTGTGTTAATTTTCTGTTGAGTTATATCGAAAATTTCGTTTGTAGTGGCATCTAATTGTTTTGCCCACTGTAAATTTTGAAGATTGACTGTTTCGTCGAGTTTGATTAAATATTTTAATTCGTTCTCTTCCATAGCTTTTTGTGCCATGGAAATTTCTGCTATTTTCCCCTCCAAGTCTATTTTAAAAGCACTTAATTTGTTGTCTATGTTAGAATTATTTAGTTCGAATTTTTCATTAATATGTTGCATGTTTGTTTCTAATTTTGTCGTTAAATTATTACTTAGGTTATTTAATTCTTGTTTTAAGTTTATGGTCGTTGTATCTAGTTTGTTATTGGTAGTTTCTAGTTTGTTATTCATATTATTAAAGTCTTGTTTTAAATTAGCATTATTTGTGTCTAATTTGTTAGTAAAGTCATTATTATTTGATTCTAATTTGTTATTCATATCATTAAAGTCTTGTTTTATATTAGTCATTTGATTCATTAGTGCTTTTAGCATGTTCATTAGCTTACTGTCTTCCGGTGTACTTACCACTTCGGAACCTGAAGTTTGAGCGACTGGAACGTCTCCTTGCTCTGACCTGTCCTCTTCGACATTATCTTTTGTTACCTTTGATCTATTTCTGGTGTCCATTTTGATATTAATTAATCGATTATATTAGTGAATGAGTTTATATTTTTTAAGGAAATTGATAAGAATTTTTTTTTATAATAAATGATAGTTAAAAAGCATGAATTTTTATATATATCTGAATAATTATTAGACACACAAAAGTAATATAAGTTTGCATGATAAAAATAATAATAAGTACGCACAAGTTGATTTTCCCTTTCACTAACCTTTAATTCCTGTTTGTCCCTTTTAAAGTTGAGGATCCCTCGTGAAATGGTATTAAATTAGCTTACAATGGGCAAGTCAGTTACACAATATAATACACAACTATGATCATATGTTTAACACGTATAAATTCGTATTACAGCTATCTTATTCTTTAGAAAATTATTTGTTTATGCTTAAATTGTATGAGTTTTTATTCGATTTTCGGGATAATACTTGGCTTCCACGTTCGGGCGTCAAATGAAATGATGCAGATGATGGTCTAACTAAGAACAATGTGAATTTAAACTTTGAAAAATAATGAATATAAGTAAATGTTGATGATTTTGAATTTAAATATTGGGCGCCATAAATTTAAACAGTTCTAAGTTTGTTCAACGCTATCTGTGTACTTTATTAATAATCAGCTAGCAGTCGTAGAGCAAGAGTACATAAATTAATTAAGATATATCCCTGGATCTTCCTCGGTGAGTATTATTCCGTAAAAACAATATAAGTATCTCTGTTACGCCACACTCATCAATTAAACAATAACAAATAAAAGATTAAGTTAAATTAAAAAAATATAAATTTATTGATGTAAAATAAGAATACTGTAACAGAAATTGAATAAAAAATTAGGAAACTGTACTATAAATTGAATGTTACGTGCTATACGACAATAAATGGAATTACTGAATGGTGCACATGTGTTTTTAAACAATATATAAGGTTAGGTAATGAGAATAATATAATCAAGTGTTAAATTGTTCTTAAATTATACAGTATACAGGTGAGTATTGTTTTATCTATCAGAAATATGTATGTTTTAATTGTAAGTTTTTAATTGATGTTTTAAAACATAAAAATTCAGGAATTTAATGTAAATATTAAGTTGTTTTGAGTAGTTTTATTTAGACAAATATTGACTTTTAGGAATTATTGTTGGAATAACGTTGGATGGGAACCTGTTTTCCGGTGTTCTTTGACTGTGATGTAGGCTGGAAACGCTGTGATCAGGATAAATACAGAGTACGGCTCCTCCACTATGGGTAACGGCGTTTGTAGCGATTGACGGCTTTGGTTCTGCCTATTCTACGGGGTCCCAATTCCAAATGATGCTTTGCTCGATAAGTGTTGTTTTCGGCGTGATGATCTCCAAATTTGTTTACCAAAAGTTGGGCCAATTATTTATGTATTGAATAATGGAAAATTTGGTATGATATACTTTGTTAATAATTAAAGACGGCAGACTATGTGCCCACACTGTTAAATTTAATAAATAATACACATAAGGTGTATTAGATAAAAATGTATATTTTACAAAACTAGGGCAACTTTTTACCAATACTGAAGATCCATTGTACAGATACAAAGAGCGCTTTAACTATGCAAATATAACATCCTTTTTACCAATATTGAAGATCCATTGTACAGATACAAAGAGCGCTTTAACTATGCAAATATAACATCTCTCAACGTCGATCAATCCTTCTCAGTATATAAACATATATATATTAAATTTATTATATTATATTAAATTTTACAGTATGGGCACATAGTCTGCCGTCTTTATTAATAATTTATAAACTAATTTAAACTTTAAGGTGTTCGAAAAATACGGCCATTTGTTGTAGAAAAATTATATCAGACGCCTTCTCGGCTTTTTTTATTCCACAGCCTATTTTAATTACTGTCAAAAAGCCTCGAAGTTTTTACTTTCTCCACATCAATTATAATATGAATATACATAATATTTTAGTTTTAATAAGATCGTAAAATTGGTAGAATTATTTTCAAGTGCTTCAAATGTACTTTTCAATATAGGTTGTGTTATAATTCGTACAGTAAATATCGCTTTCGCGAGTTCATTATATTTTTAAATCAGTGGGCGTGGTTAACTAGCATCGATATAAAATCTTGATGTAGATAAATTAGATATCTGTAATTTCTCGCGTATAATTTGAATTATGAAATTGAAAAATTTAAATATAAAAAGTAAGTTAAGAAATAAAAATAAGTTAATTAGAAATATATAAAGTTATCGTTATATTAATTTATTTACATTTCGATACTAATTTCACAAATTACGTCCGCCAATTTAATCTTTATGCAATGTTTTTTTTTGTGTTGTTTAACTGTATTTCTCATTGTAGGAGCTGGAATTCGGGTGCTGTTTGACCCATTACAATATATATATATATATATATATATATATATATATATATATACAACGTGTCCACTTAAGTATGAGACAAATGGGAAATATTTTTAATTTGATTTCACAGAAAACTTTATAGAAAAGAAAAGTTCGTGCATCCTAAGAAACTTGATATTTTGTATTCAGGGTTGCGTTGTATTACTTGGTTAGAGGAAAAATTAAAAAACATTGAAGTTGCCGTAAGAGTACGCTACACTTATTTTTAAAGATATCAAAAATATTCATATAAAAATGTTGTTTCAAATTTCAAAATATGCTCAAATACGAATTGTTATTTAAAATTTCGAAAAAATAAAAATTAAATTATCGAGCAATAATAATAGCAAATACGCAATAGTTTTTAACATCCATCTATATGACAGTAGTTCTATGGTTGTCATTTGTATTGTTACTTTAATAATAAATTTTATGTAATTGCACGTGAAATCATTTACATTAGATATCAATTTTTTATCGCTGAAATGCAATAGAATGAAACAAAAATCATTTGCATATAACTTTATGAAAATACATTTTTATATTACAAAATAAATATGAAATTAACAAAAACAACAAATTCAGAAATACAAACAAAAAAAAAGCGATTCAAAATGATGCCCCTCTCGTTGAATGCATATGTTTGTACGCCTGTTGAAATCCTCGCATGCATGTTGTAACACAATAGGATTATTTCTTAAGAACAGTACCGCATCTCCTATTTTATTTTTCAATTCTTCTAAATTCTGAAACGGCCTTTCTGAATATACTTTTTTTCTTTAGCCATCCCCAGATAAAGTAATCCATGGGGTTTAAGTCGGGCGAGCGCGCTGGCCATGGAAAAGGTCCATTTCGTCCCATCCATCTTTCTCCAAATTTTTCATTTAAATAGTCTACAACTATTCGTGCACTATATGCAGGTGCTCCATCATGCATAAACCAAAGGGTTCTTATAATATTTAGTGGCAGGCGCGGCTCGTGATGACGTATTTTGGTTTGCAGTACAATGATACGAGTGCCTCGTGTGTTTTCGGTGTTTACTAAGCAAACGTTACAGTTAGTACACGAGAATACACGAAGCACTCGAATCATTGTACTGCAAACCAAAATACGTCATCACGAGCCGCGCCTGTAATTAGTGGCAATTCGTCTAATTCGTTATCGAGGTATGTTTGTAGAAATTCCAAATATCGTTGTGAATTTAATGACGATTGAAAAAAATACGGACCAAAAATTTTTCTGTTTAAAATTCCACACCAAACGTTTACCTTTTGCGAATATTGATTCTTGCAGGGAATTCTAAAATGTGGGTTGTCAGACGACCACCAACGACAATTTTGTGCACACACAACACCATTAGTAGTAAAGGTTGCTTCATCAGTAAACAAAATGCTTTTGAAAAACGTTTTCTGCGTTTCTAATGTACCTTGAATATCCAATGAAAATTCAAATCTATTGTTGTAGTCCCGTTCCTGCAAAGTTTGAATATATCTTGGCTTATAGGGGTGATATCTATTGTTAACCAAAATGTTGCTTACTGATGATTTTTTAATATCCAAATTGCTAGCAATTTTTCTGACAGAAATTTTGGGATTTTCAATTACACTTTGCATAACACGTAAAGAATTTTCGAAATGTCTCACTTGCTTTTCCCTACTTTTTTTGTAACGCATTTCTAAACTACCAGCTTTAAACTGATTGAAAATTCTTGAGACGCTTTGGAAACTAATAAAAGTAATAAATTTGTTGGGATGTCTTTCATTAAAAATATCAGCTGCGTCTCTACATGTTTTGTAGTTATCTCCGCAAATAAGAACACTGTGCAACAACCAAAATGGGAATGGGATGAGACCAATTGCAAATGAAAGTTGACATTATCCATAACAAAACCTTCAAGGGTTTTTTTTAGTTCAGTGCGAGATTTTTTTTTATACGCATTTGAAGTTGGTGATTTTGGAACGCTGTCTAACAAGGAAAGATCATTGAAAATTTGATAAAATAATGCTTATTTATTTTTATTATCCTGGAAAGTTGTGGTATCTTACTGTTTTTGGGGTCGAGGAATTCATTTTTGATATTTATTTTTACCTAAAACTGACGCTAGATGGCGCTGTCATACAAATAGTGCTATTTCTTGTAGATTTTCATAGAAAAAACGGTGTATTTACTGCTTCGGACATAATATTTGAACACTTAAAGAATTTCTACAAAAAACAAGACAATAAGGCAATAAAACTTAGTAAGTAGTGTTGCGGGTTTAAGTGTGAACATCCTGTATATCAAATATATTAATTTTAATTTGCATTTTCATATCTTCTCAGGTGAACACGTTAAATCGCAGTGTTATGTGTGTTTAAATAGTATTAAAGGAAGAAACAGATATAATAGAGGACGCATGGTATATGTTGGTACAAAATATGCAGAATTACCTAAACAACATACAGAGTTTATTCCAATATCAAAACCACCAAGTCCTGATGTAGCCTCCGTAGTATCTACAAATGCTACAGGGACAATTGGATACGATCCTACTTACGAACCTTCTGAGTTCAACAATCGTATGATACCAATATCACAAAACTGGTTAGATGAAGTACTAAAACACGTCAATATGTCGAAGCGTGATTCAGAGTATGTTGCACGTAAACTAAAACAAAACAATTTACTATAACCTGGTGTAAGAATAACTGCTTATCGTAATCGTCAAGCAGTATTTCAATAATATTTCTCTGTAAACGAAGAAAATACATTCGTTTACTGTAATGATATTGAAAAACTTATGGCAGAAATGGGTATGAAGTACGTTCCTCATAAATGGAGATTATTTATAAATTCTTCAAAAACCAGTATGAAAGCAGTTTTATTGTACTACAATAACAAAAAATCAAGCAGTCCAATAGCATACAATTTGAACACCAAAGAAACCTACGAATCAGTAAAATATCTACTGGAATCAGTGAATTATGAAAACCATAAATGGCGTATATGCTGTGATTTGAAAATGGTGGCCTTACTTTGTGGTTTACAAGGTGGCTATACGAAGAACATGTGCTTTATATGCTTGTGGAACACACGTTACAAAGGAAATCAATATCAAAAATGTGACTGGGAAAAGAGAGACGTTTTTCGTGTTGGAACAGCTAATGTTATCCATGAACCTCTTGTACCAGCAGATAAAGTATTGCTACCACCACTTCATATTAAATTGGGTATTTTCAAAAATTTTGTAAAAGTGTTTTCTGTAGATGGACCAGCTTTTACTACTTTGAGATCTACATTTCCACGACTCAGTGCTAGCAAAGTTAAAGAAGGTATTGTATACAAATAAAATAAATGATTTCAAAAAATTAATTTACAATATTTTTTTCTAATTTTACAGGTATGTTTAATGGTCCAGACATTAGAAGATTGATGAAAAATAATGATTTTGAAAATTCTTTGGATCAAAATCAATTAATTGCATGGATTGCAATTAAAGACGTAATCGAAAAAGTTCTTGGTAAAAAACGAGAAGCAGATAGTGCACAAAGGGTTAAACGTCTCTTGAAAGCCTTTGAGGACCTTGGTGTGAATATGTCATTAAAAATTCATTTTCTCCATCACCATATGGATTGGTTTGAAAACCAACTATCCACCGAATCTGATGAGCAAGGTGAACGTTTTCACCAAGTAGCTTTAACCATGGAAACTAGGTACAGAGGAAAGAAACTAGATTATATGTTAGGCGATTTATGCTGGTGGTTAAAGAGAACAACCGATGAAGAGGATACTGAAGAAGAGCAAGAACCAGAAACATACAGAGATCCACAACCTACTACTTCTGGAGCTTTTGCTACTTCAAACATGCAAATTGACAGTGATAGTGATTATGATTAAGCGGATCCAAAATGAGATCCAAATAAGATATAATACTTTTAAATAAAAAAGTTGTTTTTGTAATAAAAATTCTTTAAGGGTTCAAATATTATGTCTGAAGCAGTAAATACACCGTTTTTTCTATGAATATCTACAAGAAATAGCACTATTTGTATGACAGCGCCATCTAGCGTCAGTTTTAGGTAAAAACTAATATCAAAAATGAATTCCTCGACCCCAAGAATAGTAAGATACCACAACTTTCCAGGATAATAAAAATAAATAAGCATTATTTTATCAAAATTTTCAATGCTCTTTCCTTGTTAGACAGCGTTCCAAAATCACCAACTTCAAATGCGTATAAAAAAAATCTCGCACTGAACTAAAAAAAACCCTTGAAGGTTTTGTTATGAATAATGTCAACTTTCATTTGCAATTGGTCTCATCCGATTCCCATTTGGAAAGTTCGATTTTGTATCACTGTGGAATTAATTCAGCTCGCTCTTGCATAGTTAACCGTTCAGCTATAGTTGGTAGGTAATAACTTAATGAATTGTCTTAAAATTACTTAATTATTAAAGTGACAGCGGATCTGACAATCACATAAAATTTATTACTAAAGTGACAATACAAATGACAACCATAGAACTACTGTCACATAGATGGATATTAAAAACTTTTGCGTATTTGCTATTATTATTGCTCGATAATTTAATTTTTATTTTTTCGAAATTTTAAATAACAATTCGTATTTGAGCATATTTTGAAATTTGAAACAACATTTTTAAATGAATATTTTTGATATCTTTAAAAATAAGTGTAGCGTACTCTTACGGCAACTTCAATGTTTTTTAATTTTTCCTCTAACCAAGTAATACAACGCAACCCTGAATACAAAATATCAGGTTTCTTAGGATGCACGAACTTTTCTTTTCTATAAAGTTTTCTGTGAAATCAAAAATAAAAATATTTCCCATTTGTCTCATACTTAAGTGGACACGTTGTATAATTATTTCGTGACCTTGGTATGATATTGTAAATTCAATCAGTTGGCGATTTACTTTAGTTGTGCTTTACTTTAAAGTATACCGATAGGTCCAACCCGCTACGGGCCATACGAAACAATATACGTATGGAACGTAATGCGATGTGGCAACGTATGTACGAAGCCACTCCGCGTGCGCATACATAAGTCCGATGATCGAGAGCAATAGATTGCCCGTCATTCGTATCTAGCTGTGCAAACGAAAAGGTTGCAACAGTTGCAAGTTCAACTGTTTAGAATTTTCGAGACAATAACCCCTAGAAATCTCGAGGGAGTGAGGCGGGAGTTTTACAATAGGCTCGGCTATTGTTTGCGGAGAGAGGGCGGTATTTTCGAATCCTATATTTAGTGACTTTCTTAGAATTTAAATTTATTTTGCAGAATTATTGATTTTTTTACTTTTATCTTTAGAAAACGTTATTGTTTTTTTATTACTTAAAATTACTTTTCCGTAGCAGTTAAGAATACAATAATAATAACTTGGAGATATAACGACCTTATTATATCTGAAACAAATGGGAAAATTACGTATACAGAACGAATATGCAAACGACTATATCCTTGCGCGGTTTAAGTCTTACTAAATTCATAACTCTGCAATGTATGGTAATGTAAGCTACTGCGCGTAGAGGGGATTAGCTGTTGCCACTTATTGCAGGGTATGGCCCGTTGAGAGCTGGACCTGTGTGTATATATTTAAAACAACCCTACATGTTTCGGCAATGATGCCTTTATCAAGGATATAAAATATAAATGACAGTATACAAAAGTTTGTATACCGTCATTTATATTTTATATCCTTGATAAAGGCATCATTGCCGAAACATGTAGGGTTGTTTTATATATATATATACTTTAAAGTAAAGCCAGACCTTAAATCGCCAACGATTGAATTTACTATATATATATATATATATATATATATATATATATATATATATATATGTATCCAGCGTGTCCTTGGAATAAAAAGACTACAATATTTAAAATAGATATACATATTCTAAAATATTTAGAACGTAAATATGTACCTCTATTGGCGTTTACATACGTAACAGCTGTCGATGTTATAAAAGCTAAAATATCCTATATGCTAAGGTCAATATTTCGTACAAAACCAGCTTTTTATACATTCGAGTAAATAAGTAAAAATTAAGATGTGTTAGATTCATTAAGAAATTTATATTTAAAATTATACTAAAATTTCATGTGTATTATGAGAATCTTTATTTTGTTGAAAGTAAAAAACATAAATATCGGATTCAAAATGCCCCATTGCACTTAAAGGCGGCATATATTCTATATAATTTAAACTTTCCATTCTTCATACTTTGTCTTTTTAATTCAAGAACAGCCGGTATATATTCTTATATCTTCCTAGCTGCTTCTATAAAAGTTAATATCCTTGCTTGAGATATACATTTATTATAGTACAGAACATATTGTTATGGATTTTTCCCTAAATTATATTTAAAATTTATTAAAAATAAATGTACATTGTTTTTGGATATCTGTGTATATCCGATATATTTAGATAAAATGTGCGTAAGCAAAAACTTGATTTTTGGAGGTCGTCTTTATGTGAAAGCGATAGCGAGATATATTGAGGGGGAGACCTACTTCTGACCTTAGACAAGAACGTTGAATTTCTTTGAAAAATATATATGTATAATACATATACATATTTAATTTAATTAGTTCGGGTTGATTTTGATTGTGTGACCATAGTATATGGTATTTCATATTTAGTCCCGATAATTCTACGAGATTCTTATTCTCGTAATTTGTTGGTTTTAAGATAAAACAACGTGTCTTGTAAGTCTCCTAAAAACTGTAAGTTTTTTTATTTATGAATTCATAAAATTTTGATTAATTTTATAAGAATATTTATCTTGTATTCAATATTGTTATTTAAGAGATTTATTATTATTAGTAAGAATAAATAATAAAGAATATTTTTAAAATTTCTACTTAATAAATATATAACTGAACATTTTGCTCGTTGGGAAATCAAGGGTATTTTTTTTGTTCATGTGATCGCGCATGTGTTAGATTTTATTCGTGTTTTCAAGTTGATTTTACAGTGTGATTCTCTGGGGAGAAATTAAAAATAAACTTTGTTATTTTAAATAAGTTTGATCGGAAGTCATTTGAGGAAGTTTTTAATCCATTTAGCTGTCAATTTACAGTGGATATTTTTACCTCGTTGTATATTGTGAAGTACACAATCTTTATACTCTATAAAGATAGTTTTTTTTTTCTTTTTTTGATTTTTTGTATTAAATATTCATTTAAATTTTATCTTGTGCTCATTTTATTTCTTATACCTTTACTATTGTTTGATTATTAAAGTAAGTAACTTATAAAATAAATACCCCTTAATATTTGTCAAGAACGATTGACTGGCGCCTAAATAATATTGCAGTTCCATGTTTTTCCGATTGAAACCCTGAGAAGAAAGAAGTCTCATTGTTGGATATCAACTGGCTGAGTATCCTAGTTGTGGATGGTTATGTACACTAAATGTATATTATCCACCTTATTTAATATTTTCGATTAATTGATGTTGTAGACACTTCTTTGTGAAATATTTTAATAACTGACTTAATTATAGAGGATAATAAAACAGTTGGCTGCATTTCACTAATTTTATTAGAATAACCCTAACATTTTTCGGCTGTTTCGGTTTCGGCTGTCATGCTATTATCAAAGAGATTTAAAGATATCTCTTTGATAATGACGTAACAGTTAGAGTTATTCTAATAAAATTAGTGAAATACAACTAAGTGTTTTATTCTCAACATTAAATCTAAGTCAATTCATATTTTTCGTTCAGTTTAGTAAATAAACAAACTATATTTAGAGTAAAAGAAGTAAATCAAACATAAATGTCTTTTATTAAATATTCAAACAAAAAAAAAACAAACAGAACATATTGCCACTTCTTACACTATACATATGTCACAAAGTACCGTATTATAAAAAGAATATATGTCTAAATAAATTTCCAAATCCAATTAATATAATATATATTTTTATTAATCAGAATATTAAAAATATTCTTTCGTTACACCAACAATGAGTTAACAATTTTGAGCATTAGTTATCTTTAAATACAATATACATCTACTAAAAAAAAAAAACAAATTTCACTTACATACATATTTACAAATATGAACAAAATTAAATATTGTATAACAAAATAAATGCAAAAATTAAATATATGTCAAACTAGTTAAGAAATAATCATTATATCCTTATTCATTGATGAATTTTAAAAGCTGCCATTTCACACATAATAAGCTTTGCAACCTCAAAGATTGAGTTCAAGATTTATTATTAGATTGATTATATTAGTCACGGCATAGTCTATTTACGATTACAGACAAGGCACGTCATAAACATACGTCATAGTCGTACTTACTAAGTTTTGTTTACATTTTAACGTTGGGTGCTTTTTAGGTTATGATTACTAAATTTAAACGACAGAAAACAATATGAGAAGATCAATATGAAAAATGGCAGTTGCAGCATATAATACTGTTGACAACGTTGTGAAGGGTAGGTAACATTATATATCCTAAATAAAGCAATAACAGGGCCCGTATGTTAGTAACTTGTGTTCTTTAGATTCCCGCGCCTGATATTACTGACTATGATGTGCCTCGTCTGGAATCGTATAACTTTACAAAAACATACTTGATATTTCAATAATACAAATTATGATTAATTAATTGCAATGTTGATATGTTTCAATAGCAATACTAAAATATATGTCGGTGATTATCCCACGGTTACTTTTATATACTTTAGATATGCACATTTTACTAGCAATTATAACATTCTTTATTATTGTTGTTTAAGAGTATTTCCAATGTAAGCGGATTGAGGTGGGCGTTCAATTTATTATGTGATTGTAAATTAGAATACAATTATAATTATCATTTCCAAATAAACTAACCTAGCATAAAATTCAATAATCTGGTTTTCTTTAGTAAAGTTCTAATACAAAGTTTGTTTTTCCCTGTTAAATGTTGAATTTTAGCGAATTTAAGAGTGCTACTAATCATAAGAATCTGTCATTTTTATTTAAAAATAACGGTAATATTGAATCCCTTCGAATCTATCATAACAGACTAATTTTTGTATGTGCATTGTTGCACAAGGAGTAATATTACATGTTCAAAGTTTTCAGAAATATTCCTAATTCCTGCAAATCAGCAGTGCAATATTAATTCCTCTACTCACGCGAGTGGCAGTTAAAAGTGTTTAGAATCGAATTTTGATCAACTTTGGCGATTTAGATGAATTACATTTTATAATTACAACCAAAAGACATTAATAAACTCGTCGAGGCAATTGGTAATTTAACTGACTTATGTCTTTACCGAATTAAATTAATAATTATACATTGTAAATGAACATTTCTGATTGGAGTTTCAAATCATGAAGAATATGTTTGAACAGTAAGTGGGGCCATATATGAAGCGAGCATAGGAACTGTACGATCAAGCACGATTCAACAAAGTAGAGGCAATAAATAGCTAACAGAAGTATAGTAAGCGCCAGATAAGTTGGCGAGCGGAGGGTTAAGTTCGCGCAGGATTAGAAGTATTAGGGATATTTAGTTTTACATCAATTTGCAAGATACCATAGGTGGCGTAAACTACACATCTATCACTTAAAAAATTAATAATTCATTAGAGTAAAATATATAACGTGGACGTTTATAAAAACGGCTTCTGCGCACCCGCTCCTCTCGCCATCTTATTTGGCGCTTGCTATAGTTATTTGGCATTTGGTTTGCAGTTAAACTGCAATTGCGTAAGGAGACTGTTGTTATCCGAACCAAACCAGCAAACAAATTGCAAATCAATTTGATATTTCAACCAAAAAAAGTACGTTAGGCTTTGAAAAGTAACGTTCATACAAAATCTAAAAAACGCACAAATTTTTCCTGAAGACCACGGAATTTTGTCACATAATAAAGAGAAAATGCGATCGGAATTAAAGTTTTATTAAAAATATTTGATTAATTTATGGGAATCATACGAATTACTGATTGGTACTGTTTGGCCAACTTCGTATCATACGCATGTTCTTATTTAAGGTCCCGCTTATTGTAAGTAAAGACATATATCCGAATTAAGTAATGGATAGACATGGAATTGCCTAATATTGTTTTAACAAGGTTTTCATTTCAAATATATGTTAAATATATGAAAGAGAAATGCTAACAATTTGCCCAAATTTTTTATGGAAACAATCGAAATAAGCAATGGTTACAGAAGAATATACGATTTAAAGGACAATTATACGAGTCTAATCTCGAAAATAGGTTGTACATGTATAGCAAGAGGTAATTCTAAGTTTTAAACCTGCATGGAATACTTTTCAGGCTTAAATTGTTTCATTGTATTATTATATACGACCGTGTCAATTGTAAATTTCCACGATAAAATAAATATGAAATGTCTATTATATAGGTACAAGTATTTGAAATAATTAATTTCAAGGAAAGAAAGAACTATTATTTGGAAATATACGTTAATATAATTTTGTATAAATAAATACACTCAATAAAGAATATATTTAATCAAAATATTAAATTATTATTTAAAAGAAATTATGGTAAAGAATTGAATCGGCACTAGTAATGAGAGCTATCCTCCTTCATTATGGACAACTTCTCTCAAACGTGGCGGCATGGATTCAATAAGCCCTAGTCTTGTTTAATAATACCGATATAATTTGGTTGATTGTGTGCGGCCGTGACAAGTCATAGAATATGTGTGTGTTAGCTGCTTTGCTTTTGTATTATTGTTTTACATAAATTGATATTTTATTTTATACATTAAAATCACCATTTGCTACTGAGCTAGGGCAAGCGTAAGACATTCAAATATACTTCGAATTGACGATATGGTGTGAGCAGTTGGAATGTTACAGAGTGGTTGGTTAGCACGAGGTGCAGCAAGGGAGTTGGGTGTAAGCCACACCTGCATTAATAAATTACTTAGGAAATAGAATACTCTCATCATACTATATAATGACAATTAGATGCATGTCGCGGTCAAAAGTCTCGACAAATTAGCAAGCCCGCACTTTGGTAAGCTATTTTCAAGCAAATCCTTTCACTGATTGTCATACTTCAATTATAATCACATAATTTCCTGGTAGCGTAAGGACAGTTAGAAGACGACTAGCAAAAGAGAATATTAAATATCACAGAAATTGACAGATGCAGATAGACAAGAAAGATTAAATTTCGCGAGAAATTATTTACAATGAATGGGAACTTTTGGCAATCAGTGATATTTACCGATAAATCTGCGTTTCAATCATTTTCAAATAATAAAATGGGGGTTTGCAGATGCAAGAATACAAGATTTCAACGAGAAAATGTAGTACAGCGTTCATTTAGTGGTCCATTCAGCGTAAAAGTATGGGGATGGATCTCACGCTGGTTTGGGTGTTGATATGGCGCATAAAAAATAATTTGAATAGCGATTAATATCGTAATAACCTTTCCAATATAATGCTTCCAACAGTAACTTTACTTCATGAAGAAAACTTTATCTTACAGAAAGGGAATTTTCCCATTCGCAATGCGCGTATCGTTCAAGAATGGTAACAATTTGGTAGTGCTACCGTGACCTTCTCGTAGCCTAGATTTGAACACCATAGAAAACGCATGGGGCTATGTAAAATAAAAAAAAAAAAATTATACATAATAATTCCCGTAAAGCGGAAGAACTTTGGACCAACATACAGACTGCTTGGAGAACTTCTTCTTCTTCTGTTTTGGGGTGGACGCCAGAACGTTCAGGCACTTGAGCACACTACTCTTTGTACTATGCTTGTGGAACTATTGATATACAATAAATGCTTAGAACATGCCAGATGCTTACTGAGTCCATACCGTTACGCTTAAGAGAAATGATCGATAATATGGATGATGTCCTCATTACTAGTGCAGATTCAAATCTTTACCTCAATTTCTTTTAAATAATAATTTCATATTTTGATTAAATATACTCTGCTGAGTGCATGTATTTATACATAATTATATTTATATATATTTCCGCATAATAGTAATAATATTCCGTATTTATTTTATCGTGCAAATTTCTACTTGACTCGACGCCGTCTTATATAATAATACAATATGACAATTCTATAAATCAGATATAAATGCAAAGCAAATCATATAGAAGTAGTATGACAACAATGTAAAAGAGATTCTCACTTACGGCTTACAAAACAAAATTTTCGTGATGGCTATTGTTTAATATTATATCAAACTGTCAATCCGAAAACAAGGGCGGTAATATGACATAATGATGTATTTACAATAAATTTATCTTCGATTAGACCATTACACCAAAAACTAACAAAGGTAGGATTTACAAGACATATAAGATTTTTAAATTTTTTGTTAATATAACAATTATTTCAATGAAGGATAAAATTTTAACCAGAATCAAGAAAAATAAACCTACATTTGCTCTACACTATTAACTATTTATATACAATTTGAATAATATATACTAAGCAGACTAACATCAACGTGCAAATTTCTTAAAGTTATAGTTATAATTTATTAAACTGGAATAATATTTAATATAAACTTTTACAGTTTCAAGTGTTTATACTTATTTATATATTTTTGAATTGCGAGCAAATGAAGGAACATTTTTGATTATTACTTCTTAATGTTCAGAATCTATTGACAAGTCAGCACTCAATTCTCTTTATACAGCAACTGATATAGATTGAAAACGGACTACAACATTTATGGACAAAACATCTTAAAAGTACTAATATGCAATATTAATTAATTCATTGATCTTTTAAAGATTGTATCGACCAACCTAAAACCCTTCGATCAAATCCACAAGTGAATAAATTGGAACTACTTAGATTATCGTCGGCCCATGCCACGCAGGCGACCATGCGATTGTGTCCTTGTCGACTAGATCTGGGTAATCTTGCCAGTCTTTGACCGGATAAATCGAATAAACGTACATTTCTGTTGTCATGTGGTATAGCAATAATATTGTTCGATGAAACCGACAGGCGATTGACGGCTGAATCTACTCGAATTGTAGCCACAGGCGATCTCATATTTCTCAAATCCCACACTTTAACGCTTCTATCATCTGAACTAGAAACTACTTTGTCTTCTCTGGTAAATACGGCAGATGTTACGCTTCTGCAATGATAAAAATAAGGATTTAAAAACCATATTGTATTGCCCTACAAAAATTGATAAATAAGTTTTTTGTTAAATAGTTAATTGACCAAGGAGATACTTGTTGAAACTTAATTTAACACTAAGAAATAAGTAATTAAACTTCTAGTTTCAAAAATTCTTTTATTGTAAATACCACTACAATATTGTTTCGCCATACAATGGCTTCATCAGGTGGATGAAATACTGAATATGTACAATACAAGTTTGAATATTTATGTGAAAATTATTGGGGAAATGGTGGTGGAAAAATTTTTACAATCATAAATTTAGTAGAGAGGAGTTGTTTTTTGTTATTTAGGTTTTATTCTAAAAAATACCAAATGTTATTATAAGAACTCATTTTTATATTTCCAGACTGGACAATTTTCAATTTTTTGATAAGATTTATGTTTTGTGCTGGTTGTTGCTAGTTTATAATCGTTACAAAATCGAACATAAAACCGTTATAAAATGCCTTATAAAACAAGGAAAACCAAATTATTCTTGAAGAAATGTTGGCTGTATACGCGATCATGATTGTTCTTCAAAGTCACCTGTTTATCAAAGATGTCATAAATAATATCTCTGTGGAGATATTAACGAGCGTTTTTAAAAATATGTACAAATTTCTGCATTGAAGTGAATGGAGGTCATTTTGAGCACCTCTTAGAGCCGGTTGTACCATCGACAGTTAACTCCGAGTTCAACTGACCTGTTGATCATTGGTTCAGCGTCTTCGGCGTTGTACGAAAGCAAATGACAAGATGGTTAACTAGTTATCGGTCAAAATCAGTTGGCAATAATTAAAAGAACGTATTCAATATATGTATTTATTAACTTGAAGTACGTATCAGTAGAATAAGCGCGAAACTGCAAACACTTCATTGTTATTTTAATATCGGCTTGCCACATGTTTTGAAGCCTTATTCGCCATTTACATCAATTTGCAAAGTTTTTCTTGAATATATTAGTATAAATAGAATAAACAATTTTTTAAGGTAAATATTTATAGACTGTAATTATTATTATATTATATATTATTATTTATATGTGTATAGTGTATATTTTAATATGGATAAAAGAAGGGGCACAAATTTTTTTTGCTAAAGAAAAAAGCACTTTAATTTCTTTAGTTAAAAAATATTGCAACATATTGGAAAATAAGAAAACTGATTCAGTATCCAACAAAAAGAAAATCGAAGCCTGGAATGCATTGGCAAATGACTTCAATAGCATATGTGGAGATGTTTTCATGTTACATTTCAGTTTCAGAGCGAATACTATCATTTGCAATAAATCCTACAACTGCTTTTGATAAATTAAATCTATCTCGAAACTCGTCATCATTCCATTTTTTAAATTAATTGGGTCTGTCTCTATATATTCTGGGTTGCCTAGGATGCATTCTAATGTCAACTACATTTAAAAAATCTTCATTGTCGGATAATTCGTCTAACATATTTATTTTTTACGAAAATACTTCGTATATTATGTTAAAATATAAAGGGAAAACAACAGATAATGCTAGGCAACAATTTACGTTTAATTATAAAACAAACATATTATTAAAAATGGGGTGTGAAGAACACAATACAAGTTCATTTATGTATTTTTGAATGTATCTCTTCTCCAAAGACGTAGATACGTATTTCACATTTCTACATGTTCGTCGGTACGCCCCTGTTGGAGAAGAGACACATTCAAAACAACATAACTACGTTACTATCTAGCCGAAATTATTCGGACAGAGCGTGAAGGAATATTATGCATAATAATGTTATTATGCAGACAGCGCTGAATATTCCTTCACGCTCTGTCCGAATAATTTCGGCTAGATAGTAACGTAGTTATGTTGTTTTGAATGTGTCTCTTCTCCAACAGGGGCGTACCGACGAACATGTAGAAATGTGAAATACGTATCTACGTCTTTGGAGAAGAGATACATTCAAAAATACATAAATGAACTTGTATTGTGTTCTTCACACCCCATTTTTAATAATATTTTTTATATTATTAAAAATACTTTTGTATTATACAAATTTAGTGAGGTTTTACCCACTCAAGTATGTTTCAAATTATATTGTCATATAAAACAAACGTTACAGAAGCCTTTTTAAAATAATATAAACAACTAGTATGCATGCTTCAAAAATTTAATAACACTTGAACCGCTGTTGAACGGGCGTTCAGTTTGAGGAGCTCTTTGACAGGTGGTTATGTCTGAACTAAGTTGGAACAACGAATTTTTGTTGTTGAACCGAAGTTCACGTTGAACTACCAGTGTACTTTGTTGGTACAATCGACCCTTAGAGAGCACAATACTTTAGATATTCAATACGTTGGTTTCTTAAATCTTTCTGTAAGTAAGGTTATTTTAAACGAACATCCTTTTTTTATTCATCAAAAGGTGGGAACAGACTTGAATGCACATGCGGTGGGTGAGTCGTTTCGCATGGCATGTACTATCGGGAGCGATTGAAAGTGGACACGTTTTATGTTGGTATATCGGAATTTCAAATAATTAACTAATGTAAACTGTACTTTTGAATTGTTAATGTTTTGACGTATGTGTACTAAAAGTGTCAGTTTAAAGAAATTTTATTGAGTAAATCGTTAAATTTGAATACGAAAGCTTCATTAAATTAATAAATAGTGGTTATAGCAAATTCCATAAATTAAATTAGTATTTTGACCACGATCCATTGTTTGCAATTACCGTTTCAACACGATTTCTCATCGAAAATATGAGAAATACTGTATCATAATCAGCTAGATCTTCCCAGACATTTGCTATATCTAACAACAGATTGTTTTTATTTTGAGCAATGAAATTATTTTCATAGATTTTTTTCACCATTTGTGGAACAAATATTCTCCATCGGATTTAAATCAGGACTATTTGCAGGCCCTAGCAAAACGTTGAGAGAATGTTGTTTTCAAACCATTCTCTAATAATATATCGATTGGTGAATTGTCATGCTGAAATATGAAACCTTTATCATGAATCTGCCCCACATTTGGTAGCATTATGTTATTTAAAATGTCAATGTATTGTAAAGCTGTAAGTCGTTGATCAATTTCTCAACAAACGCCTAACCCACTTGCAGAAATCCATCCCCAAACACTAAAAGAAGACCGTCCACTTTTTTCTAAAGTTTTTATGTAATCCGCCGAATATCGGGAATTTATAGGTCTGTAGACTTGTACGATTCATTATGTCAAGATTGAAACGTTTCTTCATCGGAAAATACATTTCTCCAAAAATTATTATCCCTATTGTTGTATGTAGTTGCAAATTCTAAACGCCTCTCCTTATACTGCAGCACATCGATTTACAAACATTTAATTCCGCTTCTGTTAGTCGAAAATTTAAGAAATAATTGATGTAAATTGGTTTGGCAGAAATATTTGACAATTTTAGCAGTATGATATGATAAGTAAATAAATGAAATCTCAATAGCACTGAATTCGAATAAAGTCTGTATTAAAGTGGAAAAATGAAGTGTTCACTTTCATTTGCTCCCGATAGCATATGCGGGTTGATACGACGTATGCGTATCAAAAAAATTCTCTAGATTTTGCATGCAACGCATGCATGTTGTCTCACGGGATTCCACTTGTCAGTACATATTCTAAAATGGCTATTATGGGAGCTGCATATGTAATACTGTCCCAGTTATTGAAGAAAAAAAAGAGACGAGAAAGACGATGGTGTGGGATTCACAATATTATGAATTTCGACCTAACGCACTTGGAACTAAAATTGCAAAACAAGACACGCACCTGAGAAAATCTATCTCAGTGAAGGAACGATTATCTATAACTCTGCATAGCATTTGACCTGACCACTTCATTAAAATATCTGTAGGTACGTTATTTCTTGTAAAATAAATTAAAAAGCCCTCACTATTTGCTTTTCGTAACAACATGCCACCTGTATCTGCATATGTCAACTAGTAATCGAGTTGAAACCAATCCACACTGAGCGTGCACGCATGATAGTTTCTTTGAGCGGTACCCAAAAACCGACAACGCATATGCATTCAAGTCTGTTCCCACCTTAAGATCGTACTGTTTCGCAAATGATAGATAAACTCAAAATACATTTTTGGAAATATTATGAATTATGTGTTACGACTTTTAATAAAAGTATTTAATATAAAATGCCTTATATTATTGAATTGTCAATTTAACAACTTTTCCACATTATTATGATGTCATCAACATCGGTCTGAAATGACAAATGTCAAAAACAATATAACCAATGTTACATTAATGCCAATCTAAGTATTCTATTGCCAATTGCTGACACTTGATGTTGCTCATCCGATATATTCTATGTACATTTTAAGATAATAACTTACTCAGTATGTCCTTGGAATACGGACACCGAATGAACGCTCTCTCTAAAATCCCATAATCGAAATGTTGTATCTCTGGATGATGTCACTGCTAGCTTCTGACTTGGATGTGTAGCTGTGTGTGTTAATTCTAAATCGTGACCTGGCGTAAATATTTAAAGGATTAATTAATATACTAAGGGAATTGTCATATGCATAGGCTAGTTTAGGTAAGTAGTTAAGATTGTTATGTCATAGCTTGAAGTAGTAAGTAATAAATTTAATATCTGCATAATAATTTTTCGGAAGTTTGAGAAAAATGTATTTTTTGCAAAGACTAAATATTATTTACTATTATCGTATAGCGCGACTAATGCCCGTTTCCTTCATCTCTATATATATAGTGGATAAAGTTATTCTTTAGATAACTATACGAGAAACTCAAAAATGGGTCTCTTCTTCAAGGTTAAAGTTCTTGATAAATAAAATCTTTAGATATTTTGTTGCGCGTCCATGTTTCTAGGTTAGATGTCTTTTCATTGATCTGCCATTAACAGATCGATGAAATCGACGTTGAATAGTATTTGTTAATATTTATATGTTCTCGTAAAATTATTCCTTCACAATAAATATGCTATATAAATATAATCAAATATCGGCCGAATAACATTGGACGGTGTAGAATCTTATTCACGTTTCTTAAAAAAAAAGTTGTTTTATCAACTGTATCAATATATTGTATAATTTTAGCAATAGATCTGCTCTGTGACTTCAATGAATAAATTCTTGACTGAGATTTTATAACACAGACAGCTTTCTGGATTATAAATGAATGTCAACAGTAATAGGTGGAATTCTTGCTAGAAAAATTTATAAAATCTCCGGAAAATTAACGTGAAATTTTAGCAGATAGCAAATTTTACAAGAGTTATGGGATGTATAGATAGTACCAATATTAGAATATAATCTCCAGGTAAGTGTAAATGTGTCTTCAATACATTTATCACCAACATAATTTCTTTTCTTTTCTACGGAAGTAGATCAGACAAAGTGATGTAATTGAAAACGCTTTATTTTTAAATGTACGGGTTATGTGTGACCATAAATTAAAGGCAGTGGGTATTACACTGATGGAAAACAGTGACGAGCACAGCCTGTATAATCTTAACGTGTCAAGATAAATGCGTAGATTTAGCGGAGCCTTAAGGTTTCCTCTAGACGTGTTTGCGCAGTGAGTTTTTACTTTTTCTATCGCTGCATTTTTTACTGAGTGCCTCCGACAGCTGCAATATGTTGTCTCCATGGAGACCGATGCGGGGAGGGAGAAACCGGTTATTGCTAGTGTGGTGGAAGCTGGTAGTTGTAGTAGTACTTTGCGCGTGATGGAAGGCCGTTCGCGTTATCTGAGTGAGTTTGAGCGAGGAATGGTTGTGGGGATGCACATGACAGGAGTATCCTTCCATAATATCGCGCGTCGTCTCGAGCGGTCATTATCGGCAGTGCAACGGGCATGGCGAGAATGGATGGAGCAAGGACGTACGCGCCTTCATCCGCGAGCGGTACGGCCCCGCGCGAGCACAGCACGCGAGAATCGCGCCCTTGTGCATAGCGCTTTAACGTCGCGTACGTCTTCCTCAAGGCAACTTGGAGCCGTTTGGCCAGCAGGAAGGGAAGGCGTACTCACTACGCGAACTATACGGAGGCGTTTGCTAGAAAGTGGACTGCGAGCGCGGTGTGCGTTGCAGCGGATTCTACTGACTCGCGAGCACCGCTGTACACGGCGCCAGCGGTGGAGGCTAGATAACAGTGGGTTGTCGAGTGGAGGCACATTTTGTTTTCCGACGAATAAAGATTCGATTTGAGCACCGGTGACGCGCGAATTTTGGTTCATCGGAGACGTGGTGAGCGTTACCTCGAGGAGTGCATCCAACCACGCCCTATTCACATTATGGTATGGGGTGCTATTATACATGGTGGACGGACGTACACGTCTGCTACGTAGATTAGGTGCTACGGCCCGTTGTGCTTCCCTACGTTCGACGGCGCCTACGTCTTCTATACATGCACAACAACGCCCGACCGCACACTGCACGTGTTGCCCAGACCTTTGTGGAAGAGAACCACATACGGATGTTTCTATGGCCGGCACGTTCTCCGGATCTCAATCCGATCGAACATGTCTGGGATATGATCGGTCGGAGACTTCGACGTTATGCGGCTCCCGCATATTCTATTATTATCACTGGCTAAGCTAATCAGCAAAAATTAAAATACCACATTAGGCTTTCTTTATGGAAGAAGTAATTAAAGAGAAGTTAGGCATGGTTAGCTACATCACTATTAAACAAAGTTGGCACTTCATACGATTGTATTATCCAATCACCGTATAAGTAACTATAACTTTCTCAGATATAGATATCTCGAAGATAGCTATCAGAGACTTCATCCAGAGGCGAAGAAAACAGGCCTAAATGATACTCAAAGCTTGTATGAATTAATACAAAATTTTTCGAGACCTTCTCACAATAAGGAAACAAGTGGAGAAGAGTGTACATTAGGTTGCTCGGAAAAAATGTTTTTTTTTTTAAATTCAGTAACTTTGTAAAGCATGTAAATATGTTTTTTATTTTGTAGATTGGAAACCTAGCTGTTTTAAACAATATACTATGATGCTGTCAATCCATATTTTCCGTCATCCTACAATGGATAATCAAAAACGAAGAGTTATGGAGCTGTTACTGTATGAGTTAAGAAAGGGAAGTAACACCGTACAAGCGACGCGAAGTATCTGTGAACAAGAAGGTGAAGGATCTGTTAATGTAAGAAAAGTTCAGCATGATTTTAGAAAAGGAGATACTACTCTCCGAAGGAAACGTGGCTCTGGTCGTCCTTTAAAGGCGAATGAAGATGTTTTTTTTTGCAATTAGTTAATGAAAACCCAGTTACTACGCCACGTCGATTGTCTACCCAGTTGAGGGTATGCAATTCAACCATTTGGTGCCACTTGAAATGGCGTGATAAGATTATTAAACGTTCTACTAATATTCCATATGATTTAAACGAAGGTCAACGCCAACGGCGTTGATTTGCATCGAATTACTCCAATATCCCCGCGACGATCTGTTTCTGGGCCGAATAATTATTTGCGTCGAAAAATCTACCACAAACAACGGCTTAATCGTCGGCAAGCGTCGATTACAGTAGCGAAAAAGGATCGTTTTGGAAGATAAGTAATGCTCTGCGTTTGGTAGAATATTTTTGGTGTGATCCATTTTGAGTTTGTTCCTAATGGCAATGCGGTTAATTCTGAGCTTTATTGTGCTCAGCTTGACAGAGTACATGATATTTTGCGTTTACGATACCCTGCGTTAGTAAACAGAAACCAGGTAATCTTCTATCAAGATAACGCGAAACCGCATACTGTAGTTCGGACTCAACAAACAATTGTGGAGCTTGGATGCAATATTCTTTCGCACCCAGCGTATAGTCCTGAAATTGCTCTTTCGGATTACCATATGTTTCGTTCGATGGAATACTTTCTTAAGGACAGAAACTTCAATGAACTTCAGGAAGTACAAATCGCAAGAATTTTTTAATTACAAAGAAGTTGGCTGGTATCGTTGCGGAATACAACTAATGACAGAAAGATAACAAAGGGTCACTAATGCAAATGACAATTATATAGTTTAATCTAAGTTCAAGTTTTTTGTGTAATTAAATTATTTTGAATTAAAAAACGACATTTTTTTCCGAACAACCTAATATAAGAAGACACAAATAAAATAAACAGAAAGCAGAGAGTAAGGAAATGAATCAATTTTTAGACATTAGAAAGAGAAAGCATTTAATAAAACGAATTCAAATTTCAAATTCATGGAAAAGTTGTCATAAATCAGATGATAATCGCTTTGAAGTCAATTTATATCAACATATAGAGCGTGATCCTTAAAGTAATTAATTTTATTTCATTTCGCAAATTATTATTCAAGAATGAAAACATATTTAAACTATAAATTTCTTTTTTCAACATCTTACCTGCTAATACTGTTAATGTTGCTCCTGTTTCTACATCATGCAGAACTGCTAAGCGATCCCAACCCGCTGTGATCACTTGTTCTGCTCCAACAAGCCACTCTGCAGCTGATATTGCGCCCCCATGGCCTGTCAATTCGCGAACAGGCGTTCGTAGAGTAGCTGTCCTTGCGTCAGTCCTATCTTCGCAGTCTTCACCATCGAGTTCTTCCTCTGAAGAATGTCCCTTCTAAAAAATATAATTTTATGAAATTGTATTCTCTTCCTTATTCGACTTATTGCGCTTCATATCTAATACAGAATTAATATTTTGTGGTTTTGGGATTGTATTTGCTGTAGAAGAAAATTTATTAATAGTTACGTTGTGAAAATTCTTAGCCCCGATATGTATGACAAAACGTATATAGTTTACATTTATAGGTCAATAGGTGGGGTAAAGCAGACGAGAATTTAAGAATATTTCATAACTTATGTAAACAAAGTATCTTTAAAGCTGCCCTAACCTAAGATTTTCCTTTATGTAGGTGTATACAGTTTCGTTGTAATAAATATATAAACTTATGGAATATTTAGAAGCCAAGAACACGAATTACAAAATCAATTCAATGCGAGTATAAACACACGAAATTGTCAACTGTAATACAAATTTGTTCATTGCAAGTTAGTGCAACAATACTAACTTTCGATCCCTTTAGTACAATGAACGCTTCTACTGTGCCAATTGGTTCTTGATTATTTTGAAAATAAACAATACTAACGTGTGTTCATTTGAAAAGTCAATCTAGGTTACTTTGAAATTTTGATAGAATAAGACGCAAATATATTAGTATGTGTTTGTTGTTCCGTAAACGTAAATCCAAATGACATTTGATAATGTCAATCACAAATATCAGTTAGTGCATAAAATAATCGTGCGTCGATTCTGGTTTAAATAAATTGCTTCTCAGTTTTAAAATGGCTTTCACTTTAGAACATAAAATTTTTTTAGTCCAGGCTTATTTTCGAAGTGGTAATAAAATTGATGGTTTATGGGTTTATTCAGTTCAAGATTGCATGGTCGAATTTCAAGTTGAGTTTCCACATTTTGTAATAGATTATATACAATTTAAGAATACTTTGGATAGAACTTTAAAACTTTTTTCTGAAACTGGTAGTCTCTTAAGAAAATCAGGCACCGGAGCAGTTAAGAAACGTACACCTCAAGTTGTCAATCGTGTTGAAGAAATAATGGAAAATGAACCACAAACATCTGTTCGACATTTGAGTCAACAAATTATTTCGATGAATAATATTAATTAAAAATTATAATTGTGTCATCATTTCAACTAGTTTTATTAAGAATATTAACAATAGATGTTGGTTATCATGAAAAAACATTTAGATGATACTGGCGAATTCGAATTATTTGACAGTATCATGTTTATAGGTTATATTTATGTCTAAATTTTGTAATTTCATTGTAAATTTTATAAGTCGACACAAGGCTCATACAGGATTTTCACGATAAGAGTGCATCCACGTCATTAACAGAAATTTCGGAATGATAAATACAATGTCAATAAAATGCCCATGGGGAATAGCAAATAAAAAGCGTTCAAATAAATTTTACCTCTAGTAGTCCATGACAATAAAAATGTTTGTCGTAACTTGTACTATTTACATTTGCATCAGTTGTCAATTTGACAGACTATTTATTCTGATGTATACTTAGTTGGAGCTTTTTGAAATTGCTTTGTAATTTAAAATTGATTTAAAATGGTTTTCACTGTTCAACACAAATCATTCATGGTTGAATCTTATTTTTGGAACGGAGGTAATATTAACGGACAATGGCACTATTTTCTTGAAGAATGCTTAGAGGAATTTAGAAATATGTTTCCAAACTTCGTCTTTGATTTTGATAGTTTTTGGTACACAGTTAAATATTGCACTAAGATTTTCAGAGAAACAGAGAGTGTTATACGGAAAGAAGACAGTGACCGTCCGAAAAATGTACGGAAGAGCTAGTTGACGATGTAACGCAAATTATGAATGATACACCAGGAACATCCATACGAGTATTCTCTCCACGAGTGGGTGTTTCAATTGGCACTTGTCATACAATTTTGAAAAAAGACATTTATTTCCATATCGCATAGCCTATCAAGAAATCAAACAAATTGACTATCCTAGAAGAACAACATTTTGTCAGTAGTTCTTAAATAATTTTGATAATGACATTCTTGACAAAATTTTTCTCAGATGAATCATGGTTTTATCTGAATGGATATGTTAACTCACAAAATATAAGGATGTGGAATACTAAGAAACCGCATGACTGTTATGTTGTTCATCCACAGAAAATTGGTGTATGGTGTGCGATTAGTCGAAGGAAAATCATTGGCCGTATTTTCTTTAAAGGAGAAAGGTATCGACAAGAAATTATTATGACATTTATTGAACAGCTTAATGAAGAAGAAATAAATAAGGGTTACTTTCAACAATACGGAGCTAGAGTGCACACAGCTTGTGAAACAATTAATATGATACAGAAATTTATCAAAATCGGTTGATAAGTTTAAACATCGAACATTAATTTCCACCAAGATCTTGTGATGTTAACCTCTGTGATTTTTTTCTGTGGCTTTTTTAAAGAACTCAATTTTTTGGGTACAGATACCTGATCTTGCAGACCTTCAGATCAGAATTGCTGAAATAATTAACGAAATCGACGATATGCTACTACAAAACGTTTTCTCCCTCATTAGAAGAAGATGTTAGAAATGTCTCGAACAAGGTGGTGGCCACTTTCAACAATTTTTATAAAATGTTACATGTTTGTTGCAAATAAACGTATCTCATTTAGTTAAATATTTTAATTTTATTATTTTGACATTTATCATGTCATTCAAATAGTTCATAACCAACAAAATTAATATTAAGAACTTAAGTAAAAAGCTAAGATATACGTATAATTTCCATGGGCAACTTCGAGGTAAAATTTAGTTGAACGCTCGTTATAAAGATTTAATGTTGCCTTCATATTGCCAGCACTGAAAATGAGGCTGGCATTGTTGACACATATTCAATATTTAAATATATTGCTTTGACATTTAGGTTATAGCACATCTCTCGTTTTGTTTGGTCTTGTTTTTATTATTTTTTACCGTTTTTAACGTTACATTCTACAGTTATTTTCATAAGTAAAAACACAAGAGCTTTTTTTTTATCGGATAAATTTCTCTTTGTAACGAAATTATTTTGCCAATCAGTAATTTGACGAGAAAAACTTACATGAAAAAATCGCGAGACCGAAAGGTCGAGCGATTTTTTCTAATGTAAGTTTTTCGAGCGAAATTACTGATTGGAAAAATATTGAGTTAAAAAGAAATTTATCATATGCCTCGACAGTCCTTCAAACTGTTTAGGCCTTCCAGGCTAAAAAAAAGTATATGCCAATGGTTGGGAAGCTCGAAATGAGCAACAATTACGACAGAGAATATTCTAAAAACATAGAGAATTTGATTTAGAAGCCGTCGCAACATTAATGCGAGATATAAGAAGAAAACATCGTATAATTGAAGATAAGGGCCCCTAGCGGCAATATAATATTTAAGTGTTAAGATCTAAGGTTCATTAATTGGTGTTATAATATTATCCTTTGTTGAAGTTTTTTTTGCGTTTAAATAATAAAACTTAAAAAAAATTCCTAAAACTTATGTGAAAGGTCTTAAAGTAATGAATTACAGTGTGGGCACATAGTCTGCCGTCTTTAAGTAATGATGTATAGGACTGTGTTATTTAATTTAGAAAAAAGGTAGAACAACAAAACAACGTTATTGTTGTGCATAACACAATTTCTTTAAAATATATCTTTTAAGATATTTTAGAGATGCTAAAATATGTATTACGATATTCTACAGATTTTTAAAATCTTATTCAAATTTGATTTCCCATTGGCTGTGCTCTTTTGAGATAATTAATTTTTGGCTAATTAGAAGCATAAAACAAACAAATATCACATTTTGTTGTGGCATTGGAAACTTATTTACTTACTGGTATGTCCCAATTGACTACAGCTTGCCAGATATGCGTCGTACAATCACCGCTAGAGGTTAATACTAAATCCTTTAGCGGATGAAACCTAATTGAATTAACTGAACCGCTGTGGCCATGGTATTGTAGTAAGCAACGGCCGCTTTCTATACTCCAAATGCAGGCATTATGATCTGTAATAAAATAAATTATTAATTTTTCTAACAATTTTAAAGAAAACTTTTTTTAAATTTTTGATACTAATAAAAGCATATGAATTAAGAAAATCAAATCATTTTTATAAAATTATTTCTATACTTTATTAATAAGACAGAATAGCCCGAATTTAGGAGAACGGCAAATAATATAACTAATGATTATACACAAATGGTGACCACTGATAAAGAAACAGATGGATTTAAGGTGACGGATGAAATCATAATCAATAAAAACACATTCTTCAATTTCAAACAGAAAGAATAGCTTATCTACTTTTATTTATAGCGCTTCTTCGATCTTAAGTACGACACTAGGTTTTTAGAAATTGAGATAAAAGTCAACATTTCTGTATTATTTACTTTTTAGAATACTGAATGTTTCAAATGGCGACTACGAGTTTTGATATAACAATGAAAGTTCTGTTCAACGTTATGTCGCATTTTCTAAAGTATTCTAAATAATAGATTTTGTAGTACTTTTACATGAAAAAGTCCAATTAAGATAGGAATGGTAGATAATCTTGAAAGATAGTAATCCTTCACATGGGTTTTATATGTCGATGAATCTACCATTAAAAAATATTTCAGCATTGGAATCTGATTGCGCCTGTTAACTAAGTATTTCAAGAAGAAACGATAAGAAAATTAGTATTAGTCATATGTTGTTCACCTAGTTTTTCAAAATTGTAAGCGATGGTCGAAACCGCGTTTAGTTTGTTCCTATACCCGCTGAATTTTATTTTATTTAGATGAAATCGGTAATGCTTCAAAATTTTAAGAACTGCATTGGTTTACACTATACCGTGTGCACAACGTCGTGCGATCGATGGATATATAAGTAATGACTGGCCAACTGCAAGTATATTCGCCTTGCTTGAACACAATGAGCGACTGATAGGAATATTCAATGTGTTAGAGAGAGATTATTTGATTCGTACTTAGATCGTATGTAAAATGTGTTGGATAAAGAAATGGAACGCCCGTACAGTTAGACAGTAGAACAGATTGAATATACCTCTCTCAACCCTAACCACATAAACTCGCTATTCGTCTTCGTCTTACTACATTGTGGTAGATCAATCACTCCCCGGCGTTCATACGGTATATGTGGCAGCTAAATATTTAGTATTTAATATCAAATACATAAAACGGAATATTCCATTTTTCGAAATTTTGCCTCCAAGATAGAAGCATATTTCTGATTTTCAGCCTACTGTGGCCTAAATCCTTGAAGTATTTTATTAGTGAAATCATTACTTACAAAGAAAAATTAACCATTTTTCATGACAAGATAAACTAAGATTTTAGAATAAATACTGTACAATGTTTGGAGCAGAAATCACTGATACTTTAAATTATATCGTCATTGTTTTGACTATGGATAATGAAAAAATTAACGAAAAAATAAGAGCATTATATTCTCCTACTAAAAAGAATTAAGTATTGTTTCTGGTAAGATACTATTTTGCTAAACAAATAGGAATATAGTAAGAATTAACTCCTCAATTTAAATGCCTTAATTATAGAAGTACTTTTTTTTGTAAACGGAATGTAATGAACTTTAAAATAATAGGTCACTTGTGTTCCTTTTACTGTTATAATTGGTTTTACCATGGCTCGGAAACATGTTCATATTCAAGAGTGTATCTTTAAAAAATAAAATAGGAGCACAAAACATATATTTAGATAAGTCTATTTCTTTTTGAATGGCGTATAACTTCTATCTGGTTCTCGAAGGAGGTTGTATTCGGCTCGTGAAGGCCATGTATAAGTTGTTTCTTGACCCACCGCTCACGGAGCTAACTTCCGTATAAGCGCTGGTAATTTATTTTGGTTGGTGGCAGTTAAATTGAAACTTCGTGTGTTTTCTGAATATTTTATTTATTTAACCAACAAACACTTAAACATAATTTATTAAGGTAATCGCACAAATGAAATACTTAATATATACTTAAAACTTAAATTCTTTACTGTTATATGAGACTGTATGTCTCTTGTTGTTAATATGATACTGTTGAGTCTTTTGTTGCTCGTGTGAGACTCTAATGGAAACTGTTTGATATGAATGTTATGAGGAGACTGTTCTGTACTGTTGTTGAGTTGATACTGTGTTACTAGTTGATAAAAATGTACCACTACCCCTACAACTACATATTACATAATTAAAATCCGCGTATTGGTTATACGTTGTATTGCTTGACGTCATAATGGGGAATTTTCTGTGTGATTAATTCGCAGAAATGGTACGGGCAACAATAGCTAAGTTTGCGATAGGGTTTTAAATCTTAATAATATATAAATAATAAATCATTACTAATTAGTTGGTGTTATAAAATCTAAGTATGTAGTTCCGGCTAAATCCATTGTTCAGTATTGAATTTTATTGTACATATTTAGGAAACGAGAGCATTAACAATAACAGATTAAACATCGTCTATTGAAATCGTTCACTAATATGTAATAAAACAAGTGTTCTAAATCCTAAAGTAATATATAAATTTGTAAATATAAATTCTTATAATCTAAAGAAAGTTTTATATTATAATAAATAGGATAAAAAAATATGTTCTATACAGTGATTTACACTTGAAAATGCACGTTGAATATTTATAAAATTGTAAATGTTATAGTTTAATTATTTAGTCTACATTTACTCATGTAACATATATAAATATATACAATATAGCGAATTTCGTTTTATGACGAAACAAATGGCTTAATTCATGTATGTAGTAATGATAGTTTATTTAGATTTCTTAATAATAATCTAAATATTCTTATGTAGTAAATTAACTAAAATAAAGAGTAAATAATAATTTTTCGGGCACACAAATTGTCGCAAAGTCCTATACACTTTAGTCTTCGTTGAAGATACGCGTAATAAAGCTAACCTTTGTGCGTCTATATCTACATGTATTTACAATATTATGAATATTAATTATTATTTCATTACAAATCAATAGGAGTAATTATACATTTCTTATATTTCTAGATACTAAGATACCAATCACCAAAATTGCCATAGCATTTTCATTTTACTTATTTATATTTACTCAGCGTTGTTTATATCAAGTAGTAGACCGTGATCTACATATGTCTTTTGTAATATTTTGCCACAATGATTGCTAAATTTAAAACAAGAAATAAAAGCAATCAAAATACTGAGCTCTGTGAACTTCTGTGATTTTTCATTAAATATTTATTGGAAATATGTATTTGAATGAATTTGCATGAAACAATTCTTCGATTTTGCTTAAAGATAATGACTATATACCGGGTGCGGCAATAGTGTGTCGGCGGAGCTTAGCATGAAAACTAATAAAGTTGTAGCAATGAAATTTTACGTACACATGTAGTATGCTACAGTGCATTTTCTATTTTTATTTATATTTTTACAGGTTGTTCCAAATTTTCGCTACCACTTTCAATTTTTTTTTAAATAGATTGCTATACTTTCCTTATGATGATAGCCACCCAAATTATCTTTGCAATGATATATGACAATGTGCACTTACAACTGTTAGTTTTGGTTTTATTGCAAATTTTGTTAAAATCTTGACAGTTGTAGCATCTAACATTTTAATTCTTAGTCTGAAAATGGGTAGTGCCTCACGTAACTCTTTTGTTACCAATTTATGGACTAACACGCTATATGTTTTGAGGGTGAACAACGTGACAACATATACAGGGTGTTAAATATGTTGTGCCAAAGTTATCGAAGTTTAAAGGCTACTTTCTCTTCTTTTTTTAAATTGAACCTATAATTTTTTTTAGTCAGCAAATTCCTTGTAAAATTGCTGTTAAAATGGTACCAATAACATAGTACTTATTTCTAGTACCGCGATATCATAAAGTTTCTGGGTCCAAGATGGCATTGAAATAGAAAATATATGTCTGAACTTTATCCATATTATCATACTGGTAACTTAACCTTAATTTTTGAAAATTATTTTGATAGTGTCATTGTGACATCAATAAATATGTCATTTGATTTAATAAAGATACAATAAAACAACAAGCTCAGCTTGTATTCAAAATTTTATTAATAAAAAAAGGCAAAATTAAAGCAAATGTTGAAATTGTTGTCCGTTATTTTCAATTCCCAATGTGACACGCCTTTTCATGCTGTTAAAGGCATTTTGCAGCATTGCGGGCGTTATTAATGCACATTCGTCAATAATTCTTTGTTACATATCTTGCAAATTAGCAACAGGAGTTTTAAATATTCTATTCTTTAGGTGAGGAAACACGAAAAAGTCTATAATTGTCAAACAAGGTGATCGTGGTGGAAACTCAACTTCCGTATGTAAACTTATGATCCGATCGTCAAAAAACTCACGAAGAAAAGCAATATGTTCTCGTGTTGTGTGTGCCGTTGCACCATCTTGTTGAAAGTATCCATATTGCAATTCATCATCATGCAACTGTTCAATAAATTAATTCAGAATGTTTCTATACCTCTCAGCATTAATTGTGAAATTAAAAAAAATAGGGCCAACAACTCTGCGGCGAGAAACTGCTAGCCAAACACCAAGTTTCGCATTATGGAGAAACGATTCAATAAAAATATGAGGATTTTCACTACTCCACATTCGAGTATTTTAGGAATTGACATACCCCGAAAGATGAAACCATGCTTCATCAGAGAAAAATGACAAATTTAGCAGGTCATCATCTTCTATTAAGTTATTTGCAAACCACTGGCAGTACGCACGACGTCTAGGGTAGTCTACCGGCAAAATAGCCTGATGTGATTGCATCTTATAAGGATGCATGTGTAAGTTTTTCTTTACAATTTTCTGACATGTTCCATAAGAAAGTCCAATCTCTTGAGAAAGGCGTTTCAAAGGTTTTGTGGGTTCATTTACCATACGTTGACGAACATCATTTATAACTTGTTCCGAACGAACAGTTGGTCTACCAGTACGTGATTTATGATCCACAGAACCAGTCTCACGAAACACACCAACACAATTGGAAAGGCAATTATAAAAATCTTTGGGAATTACAGCTAAGTCTGGAAAGTGCTCTCTAAAATCATCCAAACATGCACGTTGACTGTACACCCAAATTCCATCAATTCGCACTCCACTCCGAAAATAGGCTTCAATCATGTACGCTTTTTGCACTATATTGTAAACCATATTTGAATTTACTCGAATGTACTATGTTTCAAACTCGACGTTCAAACTTGCTTTCAGCAATTCTAACACATTAATGGATGACAGATAATGTCACTGTCAAAATAATTTACAAAACAGAGTTATAGTTCCTAACTTAAGTTCAGACATACAATTTATATTACAAAGCCATCTTCGTCCTAGAAACTTTATGATATCACGGTATTTTCGAAGTTATAAGTGTTATGTTATATCATAACCCTTTAATGGGATATACCTATGTTTATATTTATAATATTCAATATGCGGTGCTGCATCTAATAGTTGGCTGGTTGGCCATGAAATGATATTAAGCAAAAATTGGTGTGTAACCAAACGTTAAATATCTACTTAAAAATTTCCGTATAAAGTGTTTTTCGGTAGTTGCTCTTTGCTGTAATCGCGTTTAATTGTTATAATTTAAGTTCGGCTAGTTAATTATCAATTTCCGTTTGTTCGTTATTAATTGTTATCTTATTGTCAGTTATATCGTTTTGTTGTCATTATTTTTTATTTACATGCCGTAATAGTTTATAGTTGTGTTTCTTTAGAATGAATTTTTCGAAAGAGGAGCTAATAGACACGGTATTTGTTCTTGGCGCTAGCAATAGAAATCCACTTTTAGCATCAAGAACATATGCTATGGAGTATCCTCACCGAAGAGCACCAGATATTAAGACGTTTGAAAATTTGTTGACAAGGTTTCTTCGGACGGGTTTAGTGAATTACGTCAAACATGAAAGAACTAAGACTATGGTTACAGAAGATAATGAAGTGACAGTCGTCCAGTCCGTTGGGGAAAATCCGCGCGTATCTACAAGGATAATTTCGAAAGAACACGGGATAGAAGTCACTGCTGTAAGAAGGATTTTAAAAAATACATAAATTTCACCCCTACAAAATTCAAAATCATCAAGGCTTATTACAAACGGATTTTTAAAGGAGACTTGTTTACTGTGAATTTCCACTTTTCCAATTACGACAAGATCTAACTTTTCTAGATCATGTGCTTTTCACAGATGAAGCAACATTTGCTAATTGTGGAATAACAAACAGAAAAAATTCTCATTATTATGACACTAGAAACCCTCATTTTGTGCAACCCATTTTATACCAACAAAAATGGAGTGTTAACACCTGGGGAGGCATCATAGGAAACACTATTATAGGTCCATTCGTTTTTAATACTACTTTAAATTGTGAAATCTACACAAATTTCCTACAAAATACTATTTACTATTCCTGTTAGAAAGAAGGCCTACCAGATAACGTCATAAGGAGATTGTTGTACCAACATTATGGTGCACCTGCACATTACGGTACTGCTCAAGAGCACATTTAGATGGGGTATTCACCAATAGGTGGATTGGGAGAGGAAGCTTATAAGCTGGCCACCGCGATCACCAGATCTAACCCCTTGTGATTTCTTTCTGTTGCCTACTGTAAAAAATATTGTTTACGAAACACCTCCTCCCACCCTCCCCTTCCCCCTCGGTTTACAACCGCAGAGAACATGCAGCAACGAATCAGAAACGCTTTTCTTCAATTATGTGAAAACAACATGGCTCAAAAATGTAAGTCTGTCGATGCAGAGGCGATTAAGAGCATGTGTGGAGCAGAATGGACATATATTTGAACACATTTTAAATTAATTTTGTTTTATTATGGAAAAATTACAAAATGTAATTCTAAAACTAATAATAAAGAATTAAAAAACAGGTGTTTGTAAAAGTTACTTTGTTTCATATCATTTCATGGCCAACCAACTATTAGATGCAGCACCGCATATTGAATATTATAAACATAGGTATATCCCATTAAACGGCTATAACTTCGAAAATACTAGAAATAAGTACTATGTTATTGGTACCATTTTAACGGAAATTTTACAAGGAATTTGCTGACTAATAAAAAAATTATAGGTTCAATTTAAAAAAAGAGAAAATAGCCTTTAAACTTCGATAACTTTGGCACGACATATTTAACACCCTGTACATGTTGTCACGTTGTTCACCCTCAAAACATATAGCGTGTTAGTCCACAAATTGGTAACAAAAGAGTTACGTGAGGCACTGCACCCATTTTCAGGCTAAGACTTAAAATGTTAGACGCTACAACTGTCAAGATTTTAACAAAATTTGCAATAAAACCAAAACTAACAGTTGCAAGTGCACATTGTCATATATCATTGCAAAGATAATTTGGGTGGCTATCATCATAATAACAAGAAAGTATAGCAATCTATTTAAAAAAAAAAATTGAAAGTGGTTGCGAAAATTTGGATAAGCCTGTAAATATATAAATAAAAATAGAAAATGCACTGTGGCATACTGCATGTGTACGTAAAATTTCATTGTTACAACTTTATTAGTTTTCATGCTAAGCTCCGCCGACACACTATTGCCGCACCCGGTATACACATATCCTTAACTGAAAAAATGAGGTAAGCATCAATATTTTCCGAACAACCTTCAAATATACATATAAAATACAAGAAAATTATATTAATAATTAATTTATAACGGATAGAAGATTGTAACAGTAGATTAGATAGTGTGAGTAAGTTTGGTATTTAGTATTATGTGTAAATTTAGGAATGGCAATGAATATAAATATTTATTTCAAAAATATTGATATTAGTGTTTAAAAAAACCGATATTTTTATATCGATATTGACCGACCGATGAATATCGAACATTGGTATTTTTGTAAGAAAATATCGCTAATATATATTGTGTCCACTGACGTTTGCGATAAATGATTAAGAGATAGCGTATAACGTGTAAGGTGGTATTATATAGTTGCTTATTTAATCATCTGTAATGTATTATTTTAAAGTAATAACATTAATATTTAGTTCTAAACTTTCTCATTTCTAAGAGAAATATGCAGAAAATCATTATGTTTATGAAATCTAAAAATTATAACAATATATGGAAAGCCAATATACAGGTGCTTTAAAGCAATTCGTGTGCGGATACCTCGTGCTAAAATAATATCTATGAATTTATTTATATCATTTTTCTCTTAAAAATTTCTTGACTGGAATACAGGGTGTTAAAATTTGACCAAAGAAATATAAATTCAACTATAATTCAGAATTGAAAAACCGAATTTTACCTAATACATATTTTAATTTCTTTCTGCCCTACTTTTAGATAGAAACTCCAAAAGCTGACCAGTGGCGTACATGTTAAATGAAGCCAAATATTTTGTTTTCCCTCGCAGGAACCGCAAAAGAAAAACTCACCAGTGGCGTACATAGCAAATAAAAACAAATATTTTGTTTGGAAGAAATGTTACGCCACGGATTTTTCAAAATCCCATCCAATTTTAGAATCTATGGCATATTCCCCCAAAAATAATATTATTGTTTAATTTTTATAGACTTCACCGTTTTCGAAATAATCATGACCGAAATTATAAGTCCGAAAAATACATATCAGAGAATGAGTGCATAACTAATAAGTAGGCTTAGGATAATTATACACTAAAAAACTCAAAATGTGCATGCAAATATGCACTAGAAACATTAAGAATATGTACATAAATATGCATAAAAATCACCTTTTAAAAAATCAATACTAATTTTTTATATTAAGACATTTTTATTTTTCCGTTAAAACACAATTTTTTTAGATTCAAAATTATTGAAATTATAGAAACAAATTATAATTACATTTAACTACAACGTGATGTAACAAATTTTAAAAATAAATTTGCGCCTATTGTCGGCTAAAATATTTTTGTACTGTGAAAAAACTCTCGACGTCACACGACACTATTGGTACAAATTCATAACGAGTGATCATTAAAATTTTCGCTCAAGTAAGCCATGTACACAAAAAGTATGTCCTAACTTAAGTTATTAGAGGAGATCTGTCATTATAATTTCAAACGTCATGATTGTTAAAAAATAATTTGAAATGCTGACTTTTATATTAAATATATTTATAATTTTTATACAAAGTAATGGAATATTATAAAAAATGTGTAAAATGTTGACCATTCTCCACCAAGCATAATCGCACTCTATTTCGTAGAGCATTGAAAACATTGATCAGTATTTGCGGTGAGTTATTGACGTGTTCACGTTTTTCTATGATTTTATGTCTTAACTCTTGTAGATTATTAATTGGTGTTTCATAAATAATATTCTTTATATATGGCCACACAAAAGAATCCATGACTGTTAAATCACACGATCGTGGTGGATATGGAATCGCTGTATTTCTACTTATTATACTATTGCCATAAAATTGTTGCAAAAACTGAATATTTTCAAGTGTAACGTGAGATGTAGCCCCATCCTGTTGAAAATATCCGACCTGGAGTTTATCATTAGTCAATTGATTAGTAAAAACACTGAGAATTTCGTTACGATATTTCTCCGATGTTATCGTGCCCTCAAAGAATATTGGTTCTAGTAATCGGTGACGACTCATACCTACCCATGCGCCTATTTTTTCTGAATGTAGAGGAACTTCTCTGTAGAAATGAGGATTTTCACTGGACCACATACGCATATTTTGCGAATTAAGATAACCTTTCAAATAAAACCAAGCTTCATCGGTGAAAAAAGTATGATTTAAAATATTGTCTGTCATTGTTTGAATAAACCATTGGCAAAATTGTGTTCTTTTTTCATAATCCGTAGGAAATAGATTTTGTACAGAAGTTAATTTATATGGATACATGTGCAAGTCCTTTTTTAAAAATTTTCGACATGTTCCATACGAAAGCCCTACTTGTTGCGAAACTCTGCGAATAGATGTTTGAGGAGATTCGTTAATAATTTGTCTGACATTTTCAATTACGCCGCGACTTCTCTTGAAAGGAGGACCGCTTCCTTTTTTCCTTAAAATACTGCCTGTTTGACGAAAAAGATTTACACAATGCATTAGCGTATCACGGAAAGTTTTATAGCTAGGAACAGTATTTGGATATCTCTCTTCAAACTCCGCAAGGCAATTTTCTATTGAATGCTGCCAAATACCATTAATTTTTTGAGATGTCAGGAAGTAACATTCTACCATAAACGCTTTATGCATATCATTAAAGGCCATTACTTTTTCTTTTGATGAAACTTTAAAATATATATTTGACACTGACAGATGTTTGAAATAACATCTTAATGACTAAAGCTACGACATAATTTTTATATACACGGCCAGCTACGAGTGAAAATTTTAATGATCGCTCGTTATTTTACAACGTCACTTTACTATATTTTCTATTTCAATGATGTCTTGTAAAGATAATCCTTTAGTTTCTAGCATAGAGATTGCAGTCGAAATGCACATCAGATTAGCTCGAATAAAAATGAAATCTTCTCGAACATTTGTTTTTCTCAGAACACTATGTGCTTCTTCAATGCACTGCGCTTCTTTAGAGTCGAATTCATGAAAAATTATCTTCAGAATTTCAACATGTTCAGCGTAGTATACAGCAGTGTCGATCGAAGTTCCCCATCTTGTAATGATTGGCGCGGGTGGAAGTGGAACATCCCTTACAATTTCCCGAAGTCTCTGGACACGAGTTAGTTGGTGCTTTAAGAAATTTTTTTTCAGCATATTAATGTCTGGATAAAGCGTACGAACTAAATCAGCTACTCGGTGTAAAGCATGTATATGTTTCACATGTATATGTTTGGGTACAAAATCGGTAAACCCAGCATTGCTTTGCCTATGTATGGTGCAGCATCGCTACACACTAGTAACACTTTTTCGTAAAATCCCAGACGGCCACAATAAACTTGAAAAAAGCAGCGACTGTTGAATGATTCATTTTGTCCGCACTTTTAAAGTCAGCAAATGATTTATCTCTTTCTTCTATAATTTCCATATACCACATACAAAATTAGATATGCATCTTTATTCTACGTCGACTGTTTCATCCAACGATACTAAAATAGAATGATCCTTTACTTTTTCTCTTAATAATTTGCTCAGTGTTTTTCTATATAACTCGGAAACGTAATTTTTTCTTAACGTCGATTCATCTGGAATATTTTCTTTTCCCTTAATAATTTGCTCAGTGTTTTTCTATATAACTCGGAAACGTAATTTTTTCTTAACGTCGATTCATCTGGAATATTTTCTTTTCTATACTTCTCCATAAAGTTGCAAAAAACTTAATTCTTTAATTTAGCTAACGAAATGTCAACGCAAGTAAAAGTCATACAAAGTTCGTCACCGAATACCCTGCGTTTAGGTCCATTCCGGAGTAAATTAGAAATTAACACTTATCCTTCTTTATTTCCCCTTTTTCGACATTTATTGCTTGGATTTTTTCGGTTTGAAGATGCTGAGTGACTTGAAACTTTTTTGTTGCAACAGACGCCTATCTGTTGTAAAATCATTATAATCCTTCACAAATTGACTTAAAATTGCACTTACAAGCTTTTTTCTTTTGGCATCTTGATGGATGTTAATACTATTGTAACTAATACACAACTAATACAGATTGTTGGAATGTAAAAGAACTTGGTAAAATTAAGAAAATCGCCGCTTTATTTCTCGTTGTTCGGTTACCCGGGCAATCTCCAGTATGTTACGTAAATTTTTCGCTTTTTGGATTTTATTTTGAAATTTAATATCGCTCTTTGCCGTAACTTTTATTTTCATATTGTCATTCTGTTTCGTAACGTTGAATTAGGTATTTTCGCATTTTAGCTGGCCTATTTTGCAGCTCTATAGTTCGTTTTCCCGTCGCTTAACGTCGCGCGATTGATATCGACCAATTTTCGTCTTGATCCTGTGAGCGGGCACACGTGTTTTGAGACTGCTTATTTGTGTGTCTTTTAGGAATCCTGTGTCTTTTAGGAATCCTGTGTCTCTTTAGTACCATCGTCTTTTAAGAGTCTGGCTTTTATCATGGATTCCCGTATAATTTTGACATTTTGGTCATCTTGCTTGAGTGTGGCCGTTCGGGCTAGAGTTTCGTAAGCAGACCGACACATTTACTGGAATGTATTCGAGCCAATTGAGGTCTAACTAAATTTGGATGGGCAAATTGCATCTTTATTAGTGAAATTAACAACAGGTATTTTTAACTTATTTACGGCGTGTGCTCGAGATTACTCTGCCACCTAGTTTGAACGACGAAACTTCAGCATCGATGTCGTTAATGAATAGATGAAGATTTTGTGCGTGATCAAGTTAACTTCTTTACCGGCATTTATAGCGATTTTGGAACTTGTGTTACTTGATGCGTAGATGTCGCTTTAATTTTATATTTTCAAGTCAACTGTCAAAATTTATGGGTATTAATTCTTGCCGTTTACGTTTAATTAATTTATATTATAATTGCTAGTTCTTATTAATTAAGTATCGCATCGTGTAACGATCTGCCGCTTCACGGCAATTATTATTATTAACTTGGGCATTTTGATTTTTGTCATTTTAAGATTTCGAGTTTCGATCGGCCAAGTTATTTAGTAAATTGGATCTGTGTGTAATAAATTTAAATCTTTATTAAGATCTTTAGAAGTTAATCTGTACATCGTTTGTAATTTTGTAGATTTATTGGTATGTACTATTATAGTATTTCTTGGTTAATTGTCGATTCTTATTAGGTCAATTTGTTGTTACTTTTGAGAATCCTTAGCTTCTCTGAGGAAGTGTTAGCTTCATTAATTTTGTACTTTCTTGAGAATCTCCAGCCTCACTGGTTCTCGCTTTTGTAGCTTTGTTATTTTAATTTAGTCAATACTTATTTTGCATTTAATTCATGTCAATATACCGTTTAATATCAGCTGATGCTGTTATCTTTTGGGTCGTTTATAGTTTTGATTATACTTGTATTAGTCATTTCAGCAGTTGTTGTAATTTTGATGAAAACACTTATCGTGTATTATAGCTATTTTTGACGTATTTATTCCCTTAATAAATTTTGTTGTTATTGTTATATATCGTTGTTTGTGTTTTATTTCTGTAAGTCCTTATGAGCAAAAGTGTTAGATTTAAGATCTTTTAGTGACGCTGTTAACCAGGTAATACGAACACCTTTATTTTATTTTTAAGCCCTCATGGCCCAAAGGTATTTCTGCGTTGACCTGTAAACTTACCAGACCTAACGTAGTGGTGCCCTTTTTACCATCTATGCGTTGTTTTGGCCCAAGACGCTTCCGCATTTATTTTGTGAGCTGGCCGGTGAGTTTTTCGGGGGCCTTTATAGACCAGGGTCGGAATTAGGGCTTCACCCTAATTCCCACTGTTATTTTTGTTACCTATACAGTTTCGGGTCTAACAAGTAATCCTCTTAATATTTCCAAGTATTATGGTTTCAAAATATTAACTATTGTGCTGGCTGTTTATAGTAAATCCAGCTTTAACTTGCTATTCACTTCACCTATCTATTCAATGGTTTAGAAAATTGCTTAACTGTCTGCTATAAAGTGTTTGTGTTTGATATTGAGCTAATGGTTGTTATTTTACAAGTATTCGAAATGTCTTAGTGCTAAAACGTTTTAAGAAATACTAACCGGTAGACATACAAACAGAAATTGTAAAAGTGTAATTATACTAACAAAAACATTAAATATTTGAAGTCATAGACTGTTTTAAAATAATACTTTGCTTAAAAAAAGGTCAAATATGCATCTATAATGAAAAAGGTTAACAATATGCACGTACATATAACAACAAATAAAATGTGCAGTTTTATATGCACTTATGCAAATGCATAATTATCCGAAGTCTACTATTACGTAATAGTAATTTATCTTCAGTTTGCTTCTGTTAATAATTACAGAATAATATGCGTTTTTGTTTTCAAACCCGACGTTAAATCAATTTGAAAATAACGTACACGTTTTTCTTCAATTTGAATAAAAAATATTAGTTATGCAGTCATTCCCTGATTTTACGCGTTTTTCGGACTCACCTATAATTTTAGTCGTAATAATTTCGAAAACGGTGAACTCTACAAATATTGAACAATAACATTATTTTTTAGTGCATATGTCATATATTGCAAAATTGGATGGGCTTTTGAAAAAATCAGTGGCGTAACATGTTTTTCAAACAAACTATTTGGTTTCATTTGCTGTGTATGCCACTGATCAGTTTTTCTTTTGCAGTTGTTACGAGGGAGTTTGGGGAAAATATTTTGGATTCATATTCTATATAACTATATGTTTCCATTTTTCATACGTTGTCTTTTTCTTTCACCCCAGTATACAAGGATGATTTCATTAAAAGTGAGGCTTGACTACCAGCACCATTTTTTGTCAAAAACTTAGCATTATATCTTAATCTCTTATCATCCTATGGTGACGAGAAATTTGGCTAATTTCTGACATTGGATTTGAAAGTTACAGCAGTGTAAATAAAGTGTCTAAATAGAAAATCCTAAAATGCATAAACTCGTAATTCGTGGCACTATGCAATGATTCTTTTTAAGGACTAAACAGATCTGAAATTTTGGCTGAAACGCAATACACTTGTGGTTGATAGTGTTCCTTCGAAAGTAACACTTTGTTACTGGATTGTGTGGTTATATAAGCATTGAAGATAATAACATGCGACCAGGGCAATTGAAAACAGCAATTCCAGAAATGAACAACAATACTAAATTTATAAAAAATACAACTTATAAAGATCTACAAAGAAAGTAATTAAGATAAACAAGTCCTGCTAAAAGTTCTAATACTACGAACTGTAAAAAAACTATAGCATTCAGTTTCACAAGACGTTTTTATAAATTTGGAAAGATTTATAAAAAAAAATTTCTAACAAGCAATTTATTTTAACATTACTTATAGTAAATAAGTGGATAGTAAAATCCTTAAAATAGTTAAAATTTCAAGTGATTTTCATTTCTTAAAAGACACATTCAAAACAACTATTTACAAGATGCGTTAATTACTGAAAATGAAACAATCATCAGACTCTTACATTTAAAATAACGATATTATAGTGCATTTAATTTTGTAGATGTGATTAAGGGACAAAGTGATAGGTCAAATTTACATGTACGTAAGTGGTATTTTCTATTTCTAGGATTTATTGGAAATCATGTTCTTTCGCTTTCTACTTAACCCTCTTTCAAATAGGAATATGAGTTGCTATAAAACACGTCCTTGGAAAAGCTTCTAAAAGACATTCTGCGATATATAATTCATTGCTGATAATATAACGCCGTAAAACGGTCTGAAATTTCAAAGGAATTCGGCAAAAGTAAAGGACGACGTGTTACAACACTGGATTGATTCTACAAATAAACCAAGAATAATCGAAAACGGTATTGGTATTCTTTATTTCGCGATAAAGAATAGGACGAAAATTATTCAAGAACTAGAATGAAGGTTATGGTTGAAATTTTAGAGCCTAGTAGATGGCGAGAGATTCTGTTTTAGTCAAAACTGATGAAAGGAGTTAAAGAGAAATTATTCTTTTAACGATTTCTCAATGATTCAGCCAGGCAGAAAAATTGTGATTTTTTATTATTCGTTTAGGCGCAATACCTTGTATGTTTTATAAATTTAATAATACCACATGGATTTTACGTGTGTAGGCTTATTACAATGTAATGAAAAATATTACGTCCTGTATTTCAAGAGGATGTAGATGTTATGTTTGTGAATATAATTATTTTAATAATTATTGCCTACAACAATGGTTACTTTGAATTATCACAGACAAACAGTAATATACATACATTAAATTATGCGAGTTCACTTCTTAATTTATACTTTACCTATATATTATTTAGTATCTATCTAATAATTTATTTGATAATATTGCATTAAGATATAAAATCTAATCTATATAATTTTCGATCAATATTAAGTCACGAGGCTGACAGTGGAAAAAATTAAAACAAATTGCATGACGTATACCGCAATATTATTTAATCTATACTTTGTACCACTAATTAGCATACTATTGAAAACAAAAAAAAATGCAATTCCATTTTTATAAACAGAAATAATAAGCCACTATATATTTTAATAAACTACTAATGAAAAATATGTATCTTTAAAATATACAGAGTCCCAAAACTCGCGCCCCAGAGAAAAAAAGAGAAATCACTATGAAATGACAAATAAATAATGTCAAAGAAAAAATTTCGTATCTTGAACGACGTTCAAGAAAAGAACATTTTTTCGTGTAATTGACAGAAAAATGACACATTTTTTAATTAAAAATCGTGTAGAAAAGTATAACTTTTCTCTTTATGTTCACGATTCGAAGACGTGCACGTCATCAACAGAATTTTCGGAATCACCAACATAAAAACAATAAACGAAGTATACATAATATTATATCAACATAACTGCGAATGCCTATTTATGTTGGTGCGAATGTTCAATGTTGGCACATACCGTTCTGTCATATTTTGCGTCTTTCTGTTTGCTCTTGGTTTGAAATGTCGACAGCGTTTTGCTGGCAATGTAAGCTACTTCTTGCATTCGCGATGGCAAACTAAAGCAGAACGCGATAATGATGGACCGTTGCTGCCTTTATCAATAAAAAAATTTCTTTATAGTCCCAACTTTTATTATAATTCACTATTTTTAATAGGAAATTATAACCTCAACATTGCAAGTTTGACATAAACGTTTACTACACTAATCTAAAATGTAAACAAATCGATTATGCCAATGGATTTTGCGACATTGTTTTGACATCATTGATGATGTACACGTCTTCGAATCGTGAACGGCGTAAAGCAACATTTTTCTTCGCGATTTCAGTTAGCAACATTTTTTTTCATTCATTTTATTTATAAGCGTAAGTTGTAAATGAATATATAACTATGTTTTTTCGGACACTCAATGGAAATGCACTACATTTCCTTATTATAAATTGTAAAGAAAAGTATATCTTTTCTTTATAACAACCATTTCTTCATAGCAACAAATTAACGCCACTTTAATCAGCACAAAGTTATCATCAGGCGCTTTTGTCAAAAATTTTGACACATTGTCCTGCCATAGAATTTTTAATTTTTTTTTGCTTCATATTCTTCACTTTGGTGCCCGAAAAAAATTTATGTATTATTCTTAAAGAAAAGAAATTTCTGTACTCATCGCTTTTCTTAACTCGGCTACGCCTCGATTAGAAAGATCGCGATTCGTAAAGAAAAACAATATAAGTAAAGAAAGCTTTACTTATAGTATAAATAACAATGCAAGTTGGCACACAGCTCGCAAGACAATTGAATTTTTAACGCAACAAAACGTCGAATTGTTAGACCATCATGAAGTTATTGTGAGATGAAACCAGGAGGGAAGAAGTACTCAGAATCACATATTCACATTAAAACAAATATTTGGAAAAAAACTGAAATAAGGGAAGAAGGTATATCTTGCATTCTTAGATCTGGAAAAAGCGTTCGATAGCATACCAAGAAATAAAGCATGGAAGAGTTTAAGACAGAAAGGAGTGAACAATAAAACGATAAGAATAATACAAGGATTCTATGAGAATAATAGAAACTACGTGATAAACAAAAATATGATATCAGAAGAATATACAACGAAGAAAGGACTAAGACAAGGAGGTGGATTAAGTCCGGTTTTGTTTACAATACATTGATGATATTCTAAAGATTTGCACAAGAAGTAAAAAGATGTCCGTAGGGTACAGGAACTTACGAAACATAAGGATATCCGAGGGAGCACTTGCAGATGATGTAGTTCATGATGGCAGACAGTGTAGATAAACTACAAGAAAATCTTAACATCTGGAATGAGGAGTTAAGAAGAAATTATTTGAAGATCAACAAAAGTAAGACAAAAGTTATGACGATAGGAGATGAAGATATAAATATGGAATACTGGTCTGTACACTCCCAGTATTAACATATGGATGCGAATCGTGTGTACTGAAAGAAAGAATGAAGAGCAAAATACAAGCTATGGAAATTAAGTAAAACAGGAGAGTAAAAGGGAAAACAAGAAAAGATAGAATTAGAAATACGCAAATTAGAAAACTGCAGGTAAAGTCAATACTGGGATTTATAGAACAACGGCAATTGAGTTGGTGGGGGCATCTGCAAAGAATGAAAGAAGACAAACCCGCTAGACAGATTTGGGAAACAGGGATACAAACAGGGAAGAAGAGAGAGGAAGACCTCCACAGACATGAAACGATAGTCAAGAAAATATTAGAAAAGAGAGAGAAAACGTGGAACCAAGCAAAAGTTTGGCCAAGGGCAGGAAGAAATTTATAAAGGAAGAAAAAGATCACTAATTCACGGTTCGAAAGTCGTGGCTCTCAAAAATCACGCAGAGTACAACAAGCAGAAGAGGATATTTTAAATATCGTGGAAGGGAATGCTAAGTACGGCAACCCTAGCACGGGAAATAAATGTGTCTCAAACTAAAGCGCGCCAAATTTTGAAAACTAATTTACTTCATCCCTATCATATCCAACTTAGCGGAATGAGATTTTCTCCGCCGAGTTACCTTATGTGAGTGGTTTAACACAGAGAAATTCATCAGCCAGATCTCGCGTTAGTAATTCTCTTAGCCAACGAATCTACGTTTACTAGAGATGATATTTTGAATTATCATAATATTCACGACTACGAAAATTCTCACGATATATACCCAAGTTACTTTTATTTAATTATATTTCCAAAGGTTGTTGACATATTCAATGTAAATATTATTGATATTATGATATTTGGCCGTAAAAATTTGGAAATTTTAGGTCAATTACAAATAAATTTCCTTTATGATTTTCATCCATTATGATTTTTATTAGACATTTATACGTATTCTTCAGATTTGCATAGCCTGGACGCTATTCAGCGGTAACCCTGTATATAAAATCAATCAAAGGAAATCCTTCAATAATTTCCATAGCGAAAATCTTATTTCTAATTATAACAACAAATATAATATGTATTTATTATAAAAGCGAATTTAAATTAACGTTTGATTTAATTATTTATTTTTTATATTATAGGTATTTTTCCCTTAATAAAAGTAATTTAAAATTAGTCTGTAACAGTGTTTAACATGTATATTATAATTAGTTCTCGAATTTTCGTAAGATAACTAATCCGATATTCTAAAACAATAAATTTCACATGACGCACCTATATACATACATATTTAGGAACGCTATAAAACACCTTTAATTATTGGATAATAATCAATCTTTCACATCAATTAATTTTTTATGACCGCAAATTATTAACGATTTTATGGCGTGAAATAACTTTTTTTACTATTAAATTCCAACGAAAACAGTTGTAATTTACCTTGAAATATTTTGAAAACTTGAAACTAGTTGAGTGCAATAAGATTTTGCTATGAAATGTTAAAATCAAACAGGTTCTATCGCAAGATGGTTCGTTAAAATTGCTTAGTGGATACATTAAAGTTTGCAGAATGTAGTCTCTTCAGAATAAATTAAATTTAAGGATGACGTATTTGTACTATGCAATTTGTCATGCTTATTATCTTCTTAATAATATTAAATTATGGCATATTTAGTGAAAATGAATTCATGTAAGTGACAAAAAAAAATAAAATCGACTTTCAAAAAAAGTTAACAAAAAGCAGCAAACGATAATTTTACTCTAAAAAGGAAGAAATCATCTATTTTTTATTTTATTTCGTTATTATGTTATTTCATATTACATAAAGCTCATTTGGAAGACGCTTATGTGCTAAACTGAGCCGATGAGTACCTACGTTGCTTGACAGTCTCATTGGAAAGACTTATATCGATAGATTCGAGTAATAGGAAACTTAAAGCGGCGACGGGGCAAAGAGGGTTATACCCCCACCAATGCTTGTAATAGACGATTAGCGGTGACAGCAACTGTCACCGCACCGTAAACGTCTACTGTCAGACAGTCATATATCAGCTGTGCTTGTGAATGTGAACGTGCGTGTTTCTTTTATTTCTTTGTAATATGTTGCGATGTCTAAATCAGAAGGCAATTTGTAACATTCTTAATAAAGTTGTTTATCAAAATGAAAAAAAGAGATAAATTCGTTAAAATAAAATTCATTCTACCTTGCCGTTATTTTTTTAATAAAATAAAATTCTCAATTAAATTAAATGTTCAAACAAACTCCTTGAAAGAAACCATAAACATTCTTATCACATATCCCATTCTATAGTAAAAAGCTCTTCTAACATGAAATAATATATCAGTAATAAAAGTATCACAAGTTTCAACAAGTTTTTGTTGCAGATTTTGGTAAAGTTGTTGGTCTGTGATTGTTATAAATTTGACTTTTAATATATCTCCAAAGGAAGAAATCAAGAGATAACAAATGCGGAGATCTCGCAGACCATCGAATATTGCAACATCAGGAAATTAATTTATGTTGAAATACATTTTGCAAATACTGTCGGATATTTCTGTGTTCATGTGCAGGACTCTGTTCTCATTGTATAAATTTCCTTGAAAATACCAAGATACAATATCAGTTTTTTCATTTACTAAAAACATATTCATTTTAAATTGAGCGTGTTTGTATTTCTTCACATGTACACTTCAATGTAGCAGATATGCGACTGCCTGACAGTAGAAGTTTAGCGGTGACAGTCACTGTCACCGCGAAATGTCTACTGCAGCAATGATGGGGTTTATAACCCTCTTTGCCCTGTCACGCTTTAAATTTTCTACTTCTCGAATCAATGGGTATATTAAATGCAGACGACACCCTTTTTCACGCATAGTTTCTCGATTTAACCTAGAATTTACATTCCCTGCAAAATGGTTCTCTACAGCTGCTATAAATTCGTCATTCTCCCTAAATTTTGTCACTGTCTTCTTGAGATTCGGAAACAAAAAGTAGTCACTGGGTGCTACAACTGGATTATAAGGTGGGTGATCAATTTATTCAAAGCCACAATCAGCAAAAACAATTTTCGAAAATCATGACTTGCGCACTGGTGCCTTGTTGTGGAGTAACAAGATATCTTACATGAGCTTTCCGCATATTTTCACATTAATAGAATCCCTGAGACGATGCACAATACTCTCCATTTACCGCACTACCCTTTATTCAGACAATCAGTCAGCAAAATTTCTTGACAGTCCAAAAAAAAAAAATATTTGCCATTATTTTTCCTGCAGAAGGGAACTTCTTAGAGTGGCTCGAGTCTTTAACATGCCACTGCATCGACTCTTTTTTTTTCGATTCTGCATCATAATAATAGATTCAAGTTTCATCTCCATTGACAACTCGGTCGATATTAAATCTGAATTATTAACACGTCTCTAACCCGACACGCATTTGCAATGGCGAAAGCACACCTTATATTAACTTTTACCATTCCAAGGTACTCATGCAAAATTCTGTGGTTTCTGAAATACCTAATAACCTTGCTAATTATCGCTTCTATAATCTTGCATTTTCCAGTACACTCGGTTTTGTCAACATCTGAAGTGATCGTATTATAATGGCGAACTGTACGGGGATCATCATTCAATGATTTTCGACAATGTTTAAACAATTTTGACCACTCGTAAATAGTTGGTTTGTAAGAACATTCGTTCCCGCATACAATCAACATTTCTTCAAGAATAATTTTTGGAGCTTTTCTTTGTTTTGGGTCTATATTCGATTGTTTATTTTGACATAAAATCAATGCACGCCAACACAAACTGACAGATAATAAAATTAATAATGTTGAAAATGTTTTGTAAATTGCCACAAGTTGCCAAAGCATGTGATTTTAAAAAAGCATAATGGGAAATTGCATTAAAATGTAAAGCTGCCTAGTCCAGGAAGATAAAAACGGCTACACGCACGTTTCACTTCACAGTTGGAAACAAGCCTGCAATTAAAATAATAGAACTGTTGCTATTCTTTGCTTAACCCAGCAATATTCGAACTGTTTTTATTTCCATGAGTACTAGCATTCGGTTTGACAAGCCCAGCCATAAAGTTTCTTTTAAAATGTAAACAAGTGAAGTCTTGAAGTCTATAACCTGTTTCTGGGTTTATTATACGGGGCACTGGGTAATTATACGCTGGCTTCATAGAATAAATTTGCTAGCAGAGCTAATGATAAATTTTTCAAAAATATTATCCTCGGAAAATAATTTTGATTGGACTTAAAACATTATATGCAAATTTATTGCGGCTATATTGAATAACGAATAAAAAACCAGCAAAGACCATCACCTTATTCGAGTTACATTCTAAGAGGTTTGAGTAAAATGCTTTCGACCCGACACATAGATGACGATCAGAGTATCAAATAGATATTATTTTTTTAAGTTAAAATCCGTCACCGTTTAAAGTATAATCCGTCTGTCCACTGTCATTCATTAATGTGCATTCAAGAACTCGAATCCAAATTTCCGTCACCGTTTAAAGTATAATCCGTCTGTCCACTGTCATTCATTAATGTGCATTCAAGAACTCGAATCCAAATTTAAAGTGAACAACTTTTGTACATTTATTAAAATAGAAAAAAATTCAGCATTGGGCAGATGTTTCTATCTTCTTAACAATAAAAAAAGTGGTGGCAGAATTTAAATGTATTCGTACATCGAATCAAGACAATGTACGTCCTGGAAGTGAAAAATCGGTCATAACCTACGATTTTATAGAAAAAAAAATACGGTACTCGATGACCATCGTATCGAGAAGCAGGAATTAGTTGACATAGATAAATAGGCAGATATTGTACATTTTACATGAACACAACAGTAGATACAAGCTTGTTTCATTTATTTTGAAAGCAAAAATAGTTCCATTGGCCGGTCCTTTGGGATACACAATGTGCCATATTTGTCGACTATCTTGAGAATAGAAGTATTATGCAATGCTACTGAACAAGTTGAACGCTTGAATCAAAAGTAAACGACTGCATTTAGTAAAGAAAAAAAAATTATTCATCATTACAACGCTCATTCATGATTAATTACACAAACGAAAATGATTGATTTACGTTACGCACCGTACCTCGCTCGCCCAACTTAGTCCTTTTTATGTCCTCCTTCTTATTACTGTAAGCAAACGATTATATTTTATAATTAATCCTGTTTAAGCAATAGAATTAATTACGTTTTCTATAATGGTTACTTATTTCATGCTTTTATATCTATATCTGGGGCTCCCCCAAGGCTTCAATATAGAGCCTTTATTATTCTTACTGTTTATAAATGATTTACTTGTAAGTCTGCCTTCTAATGCCGTGGGTTATGCTGATGACATTAAAATCTTCAATTGACTTTATTTTTAATTAGTCTAGTGCCAATAAATTGACGTTGAATACTAATAAAATATATGCTTTGTCATGTCTTTTACTAGGGAATTAACATATATTCCTTCTTCCTATTCTATGGACGGTCATATACTTTCTACAGTTGCTTCTATGAGAAATCTTGGGATGGCATTCGATCGTTGCTTAAACTTCAATTTGCACGTGCAAAACATGCGCTTTTCAGCGAGTAAAACTTTATCCTACGATTCACAAAATTTTTCAATAATGTCGATCTCCTCAAAACGTCATATTTTGTGTTCGTTGTAGGTAGGCTCAGAATTCTCATTTACCGTAAGTTCAAAATGTTAACTATTTATACACGCAGTATAGAAGTGAAAAGTTATGTCTCTTTCCGCTGATGAGCTCTAATAAGAACGAAATGCATCCACGAGTTCCAGGATAGATGTGGCTTTTCACGAATTATTCATTATCCTAACAACCAGAAAGGACGACGTCGCGACGTGTTGCGTTTGCATACTGGTACAAACTTAGTTTGTCAAGTTGTAGTAATTAACGCAACACACTAGGTAACATTTGCATGTAAAGTGAGATTTAATAGTCATTAATTCTCATTTACAGTAACTTCGAAATATTAACTTTATATACACGTAGAATAGAAATGAAAAGTCATGTCTGTCTCCAGGATATCGCGTGCTGACGACCTCTAATGTGAGCGAAATGCATCCACACGTTCCGGGATAGATGTGGCCTTTCACAAATTTTTCACTACTCTATATGTTTAGTCATATTCGGTTAAAGAGAATTCTGATCAGACGAACTGTGATTTCCTCTTCTATTCGTGGAAACAGTTTGCATAAAGTACAAACTAAGAACTTATCAAGATGTAAGATGAATAAATTAAAGGTGCAAGATAAATAATTACATCAGGAAGGCAAAGATGAATCTCCTTTACTGAAAAAAAAACTTAAAACTGCAAGGGTCAACATCATAGAGAAGTGAATCTGACGTCTAAGGGCGAGATCCGATCAACTAATCTATCTGGTATTTCCAAGGGTAAAGCTGTCTTAAGTGGCAGGGTTGGGAAAACAGTGCAGCATTGCATTCATGCTAAAAGAGCCGTAGTCTAGCCCGACTTCACCCGTCATCCGACACGCAAAGACTTACAACTGCCGTAAAGAAACCCAAAGGCCAAGGAGCTTTTCTCTCAGGTCTAGTTAAAGGAATGGTGACAAGTGAATATTGAAGCCCCGATAGACAAGTCGGACCAGGAAAGTAAGGATGAATCAGGATCATCTACCGAATTAAATACAGAAGAGTACGAAGGTCAAAACTGTAGACGAAGTGGATCTAATGTATGGCTGGGAGATCCTATCAACTAAGCTATCTGGAATTTATAAGTCTAAAATGCAAAAGCAAGTAAAACGGCGAAGGCTACATACATGCTAAAAGAGCTGTATTTAAAGCCAACTTCACCAGTCATATCTAAAGCAGTCAGGCTACTCCAGGTAAAGAAACGGCGGGTTTTCTCCCGAAACTGCTAGGTCTAATTAATAGAACAAATCTCTAGAGAATGTATTCTAACCAAACATGTAGACCTCAATATAGAAATGAAAAGGTTGCAGCGGACTAATGTCTATGGCCACCTCAAGTAATCTACATCTAATAAATTTGATGAAAACTTGCAAATTTAGTCTCTTTAAAATACCCCTATTTCTGGGAACCATGTTCAAGCAAAGAATTTTCTCCACCGTTAAACCCCATACATTTTCCACAGGATTTAGATCTGGGCTATGCGAAAGCCACTGTAACACGTCGATATTATTGACTCGTAACCAATCCTGCACTATTCTGCTAGTGTGAATGAGACAATTGTCCTGCTGAAAGACGAAATTTCCACGATCAACGTTTCTGTTACGCTTGGTAGCATTACGTTTTCTAGAATGTCTCTATAAACTACACCAGTCAGTTTTCCGTTAATTTTGAAGCATGTGTCCTGACCATTCGCGCTAATCCAGGCCTATACGTTTACTGAGAACTTCCCACTGGTGTGCAATTTGTGTGTATATCTTTCATTTCTTGGATTCTGCCATCATAACAAGACTTGAAGACTTTTTCGTCAGAAAATACAACTTTGGTCCAAAAGTCGGGACATTCAAATGTTGAAGTGCAAATCAAACCCTGTTTTCTTTCAGTGGTTCTGTTAAAAAAAAGGCTTTCTGGCATTACTCCTGCTAGACAGGCCGGCTGCTCTTATTTTTCTTCGGGCAGTTTTTATTGAACCAGAGAAAATTGGAATTTGGCAGGCTTCCACGGCGTTAGAGAACGGCTTTTGGTTGATGTGGTCAACCAAAGCTGCATACCCTTCGTTATTTGTTACGTTAGGATGTCCTGGTGTAACAGCGCGTGCAACTGTGTGGTAAGTGTCCACTTCTTTTTTATTTTAGAAATGCAACTATGGCTTATATTTAGGTTTGCCGCAACGCGCCTTAGGCTCCAGCCTTCTTCCAGTTTGCTGATGGCCAGCATTTTTTGAGATTCTGTTAGATTTATCGGCATTTTTATGTTTACGAATCTATATTGACGTAAAATTGAAACAATTATTGTCAAAATTAATATGTTAATAACATTGTCAAAATGACAAACAATTTACAATAGAAAAATATTGGTGTTTCCAAATTAATGGTCGCCACTGTACATTCAATTGTCTAATACTGAACACATTTCATGCGGGAAGAAACTCTTTGAATATATGACACTTAAACTCTAACCAATGGCTCTATTTTAATTCTAATTTAATATTGAGATTTATTTTACTTTCGAATGTGTATTTTGTGTTTACGTACGTTGCTATTGTAATTATAATATCAAAATTAACTTCCTAAGCTGACCCACAAATTTACATTAGAATGCAATGGAAATGACTTGAATTGAATAAAAATGGTATTCAAACTTAATGTAAATTAAAATCGAATGTTTATGAAAAACATAAATACCTAAGTATTTTTGTTGACGTAAGAGCTTCGATTTATTTATTCTAGGATTAATAACTTCGTATAACGTTTAAAATATTTCCTAATATGTATTTTGGGAATAAATTAATTTAAAAGCCACAAAAATCTGTTATTTATACACTTAAATAAATAATAAATATACATAAAATATGATGTAATATATGATATATACGATTCACACACCTTACTGATGTAGCCAGATTTACGGTATTAAATATGCATGTATTAAATATACAGTAAACGCAAATTATTAAATAAAAAAGTATTGCTTTTTACGAACGTATATAACTATATTATATTTACTAATAACAAATTGATACTTTTACCGTTGATTGACGGAATATATAAAGATGCGCAATGATTACACTGGCCTACAACCATTTTGGTTCTGGAGATTTTAGACCCGATTTTAAGTATGTCATACATGGCGATATCAAAAATGTTACCCGTTTTCTTCTGTCAGCTCTAGTTCCCGAGAAAAAAAAAACACAATTCACGAAAAAATATATATTTTATTGACATTAAACATCAAGAAATTGTCTTTTGAGTGATTTTCTAGAATGAAACTGACTCGGGCAATCTCGCATGATTCCCCAGCAATAGTCAGCCATCATATGATTGTCCCACCTTCCTTGGTATCTATTCTCCATTGTTTTTAGGTCTTGGTGGAAACGTTCCCCTTGTTCTTCGCTTAGATCTCCTAAATTGTGTTGGAAATGATGTAGATGACTATTGAGATAGTGTAATTTTATACTCATATTACAGCCTAAATCTTTGAATCGCACCAGCATTTCCTCTACTAGTTCTACATAGTTGTCAGCCTTATGATTTCCGAGGAAATTTTGTGCAACTGCTACAAAAGATTGCCAGGCAAGCCTCTCCACATCATTCATACAAGTCTCAAAATTAGTTGTGTCTTTCATCAATTTACGTATTTGAGGTCCATCAAAGATACCTGCTTTTAGTTTTGCAGTACTTAAACCAGGAAATTTGTGAGAAATAAACTGGAAACATTGACCATTTCTATCGAGAGCCTTAACAAATTGCTTCATTAGCCCTAATTTTATATGCAACGGCGGAAGAATGATTTTTTCTCTTGAAACTAAGGGTTCATTTATAACATTTCTTTCCCTAACAACAAGAGCATCTCTCACAGGCCAATATTTTGCAGTCCAATGACGTGATTTAGCTCGACTGTCCCAGAGACAAATAAAACATGGGTATTTAGTATAACCGCTCTATTGACCCAAAAAAAAATTAACCATCTTCAAGTCGACGCAGATCACCCAGTTATGTTCAATATATTTTACTTTTTGTAAAAGATTTGAAATTACCTCATATTCTTCTTTTACACATGTTGAGTGAGCAATTGGAACGGGAGCACATTTATTTCCATTATGTAGAAGAACGGCTTTTAGACTTCGTTTACTACTGTCAATAAAGAGACGCCATTCATTGGGCTGATAAATCGTTAAACCCATGAAAGCCAGCAAACCACTCACATTACAGCAATACACAAAATTTTCATCAGATGAAAAAAACTTCAATAACTTTCCCTCTCTCGTGCGATATGTAGACACTCGAACATCTGAGGAAAGACAATTTTTTTCTTTTAATCTTGACGCTAGTAACTCAGCACGTTCCTTCGAAAGATCTAAGTCTCTGATGAGGTCACTAACCTCATTCTGCGAAAATGGCTTAGGATCTGATGTTATTCCGCAGTATTGAAAGTCATCATCTACTTGGGAAGAAATAGATATTTCAGCTTCATCCTCCTGAGATTGCTACACTACCTGGTGAAAAGTTGGTATTGGAACATTTTCTGAATGAGGAACAGGTCTTTGTACTGAAGAAATATTGGGGTATTTCCATTTATGGCGATTGTTTTTGTTGATGCCCACTATATTAATCATACAAAAGTAACAGTCGTCATAATGATTTTTTTGTTCTCGCCATATCATAGGCACTCCAAACTTCAAAGACTTACGTTTCCCTCTCTCCCATTGACGCAAATGTTCAACGCATATTTTGCAAACACTATGAGGCACCCATACTTTATCTTGGTGTATAATTTCAATACCGAAGTAAGCAAAATACAAACAACGTACTGTGTTTGTAATCGATTTACGCTGATTTTTCAGTATGTATTCACCACAAACATAACAAAATATATCAGGATCAAACTTTATCGATGATATTGTAATAATGACTAGTTACGAACAAGACCATAACAAGACCGACAACAATTCACAATGAGGGTAGTAGGTAAACTAGAGCTGATGAGTTAAAATGACGTATGTCAATATACTGTACATTACCTACTTTATCGACTATTCAAACAAACGGATGCACTAAAAAAAAAAAAAATTTTTTTTGTAGGCCTGTGTTATTCACTTTAGCGTAGCCAAAATTAGTTTCGACTCTAGGCGTCGCATCGTACTGTTGGTTTCGAGATGATTTCAGTTTACCGCACCCTTTCGGGTAAAAGCAAAAGAATCACAGATCTATAGATTAAAAAGAAGAAATCATTTTCTGTTAGTACAATTTGTGGTTCAAACTTTGAGCAGTACGAACTGCAATGAATACACTAAATACAGGGTGTCCAGAAAGGGGAGAGGGTATTTATAAATTCAATAAAAAAAACACTACGAGTCAGAAAAATATTTTTTTATTTTTAATCTTTGGACAAAATTTTAGAAAATTAAGTGCCAAAGATTATGTTGTCCAAATGTTACTCCTCGCGCTGCTGGCTGGAAAATGCGGCCATTTCAGTGCGGATATTGTGCTTGAATTGCAGTAGAGTTCGTGGTTTGTTTGTATACACTTTCTCTTTAAGGTATCCCCATAAGAAATAATCAAGGGGTGTAAAATCGGGGCTTCTCAGGAGCCAGTTAATGGTGCCTCGACGAGAAATCACTTTTTCCGGGAAAAGTTGATTGACAACATGTTTTTACATTAAAACCTTCAAACTCCTGCAGTTGTGGAACCAAAAAGTTTCTTAACATGTCGAAATACCGTTCACTGTTTACAGTGTGCTCGCCCTCGCCGGTCTTCAAAAAAAAAGGCCCAATGATGCCTTCACTAGACATTCACAGCCCACACACAATAACTTGGACTATGTAATAGTCGTTCATGTTTCTGTCTTAGATTTTCGTTGGCCCAGTAGTAGTTGTGTTTGTTTACGTTACCATTTAAGTGAAAGTTTGCTTCGTCACTAGACAGAATGTTTTCGAACGTTGGGAAACGTTAAAGCATTTCCTTTGTAAATTCAGCCGGAGAGGATAGTCGGTAACGTTCAGGTTTTGAACAAACTGAATTTTGTATGCTGTAAGTTGTAAATCTTGCTTCAGAATCTTGTGCAACGACGATATTTTAATGTTAAGTTCTTGACTGCATTTACGAACTGATTGAGACGGATTTTCTCGCCCTGAAACTCACTTATTCGATCGTTTGTTGGCTTCGAACAGTGCGCGAGCGACCTTGATTGTCAATTTTTACAGTCGAACCAGTTTTTCAAACATTCGAATTCATTTTCTGATAGTATCCAGTGACGCGCCGTCCATATGGGCAAGGTCGTGCAGCGCACAACGGCGCCAAGGCCTTAAAGGCGCCTACGGCCACTTGTGATATGTTAAATTTTAAAAATATTAAAAACATTTTTTGAAAGTTTACAACAAATCAACAAATTTACTGTTTTCCTCATTGTTACTGTTGTTTCAGTGTGCAATAAAAATTTTAATAATATTTTTTTGTTTGTGAACCTATTGTTTGCCTCAAATAAAAAATACCTACCAGTACTAACAAGTCTAGAGTTCGTCATAAATTTCAATGTTGAACTGTGGGAGAGTGGCTGGTAATTTTGGCTCAATACATATAGGGTAAAGGCGCCTATCAGTATTTCGCACGACGGCGCCGAAGATACTTGGCGCGTTACTGATAGTATCGTCCTTCGGTGCATTCCGTACGTTAAATTCTGCACGATATAAACGTTGAGCTGTGACTATCGAATCACTATTGCGATAATAGGCGCGTACGCAAAAAGTGCGATGGCTACTATATCTCCAAAGAGCAGTGCAACAACCTATTCTTACCGCGCCTCTCCAAACCGCGCCGTTACATGGGCGGTGCAGATACAAATACTCCCTACCCTTCCTGGACACCTGGTAGTATTAATCGAAATTCTGAAATTTTTATTAATAAGACCGTTGTCTTTTTGTTTCAAAAGACCGTTTAATCGTTTTTGTTTTATGTACAGACGCAGGAATGTTTCTTTTTAAGCACTAACAGTAGTCGGCCATCATGTTTGTATTCCACATTCCCCGGTACCTTTACTCCATTTCTTTTATGTCCTGATGAAACCTTTCTATTTTTTCTTCGCTCGTTTGTCCAAGATTTTCGGTGAAAAAGTCAAAATTGGCATGCAAAAAGTGAATTTTGATGCTCATATTGCAACCTAAATCGCGAAGCTTTTGCAGCATTTTTTGAACAATTTTTTCATAATCGTGGGATTTACAATTTCCTATACTCTATTTTTAAAGTAGAGAGACGAATTTCTGAACAGACAACTTTGACAGTGAAATCTCATTGGTTGAAAGCAAGGCCAAATTGCTTTCAACCAGTGAGATTTCACTGTCAAAGTGGTCTGTTCAGAAATTCGTCTCTCTACTTTAAAAATAGAGTATAGAAAGTTTAAGTGAACATTCCTGTTCACTAACCTCTGGAGTTTCTGCTTTACTGGAAGATGTGGACTCTTTAAGTTTCTGGTACAGGTTTTACATGATGATCTGGTCCATGCGGAACCGGCCCTATGGCTGACGATAGATCGGGATATTTAACGTTTTTTTAAATTTTTTGGAATTGTAATATTTAACTCCATATACACAAAAGTAACATTCGGCATGGCTCACTAGTTCGCGCCGTACCATAGGAATAGCAGATGGTAAGTACGCATATTGTCTTTGACTTTATTTTCTAAGATGTTTGATACATGTATGGCATACTTAATGCGTGGTCCATGATTTATTCTGATCACCTAGGTGTACATCGAAGTAAGGATAACACGATTTTCTTGCAAAATTGGTGATACTTCGCCTCTGCTCAGCAGGAACACAACCAATTTATAACAAAATATACCCGGACTATTTATACACTTTCTGTTTGCCATACTAAAAGAAAACTTACACATGAGCTCACTCACGACGGTGTTTGCACGAATACTGTGACTGCGCAAGGGATGTATGACTTATGTACACTCTGTAGTTGAGTGAACTCTATAAATAAATAAGCGTACGTTCCGACAAATCTAAACATGCATAAGCTGCTGTACTTGAGACAAATATTTAATACAATTACGAATATATAGGTATAAAGCTTGTAAATCGTGGCTGAAACGATAGTTATGTACAGATTTGCGCATATTTTTGTTACTAAATTGTGAAAATCTTTACATGATAGAAACATACGGATTTCGGTTTAGTAATCAGTAAACCTGTATAAAACACTGGCACATGCTTCTATTTAAACCCTAGATGTAATGGATGGAAATTTATAAATTTTACAAAAAAACTTGATTTTTTCTTGAATTTAAGGTATAATTTATATTTAAAGATAATCAATAGAATTTTTTTTTGTTATGCCTACATAAAAAGGAAAATAAATTGTGGTAAAAAAAGATATACGAAAATTTAAGATATTTTTAATAAAACAAACTAATTCTATTTACTCTGCTAAAATGTTATGCTCAAAATAATTATTTATTATTAACAGAAACAGAACAGTTCTAATTTAGTGACTTTTATAACTTTGACCTTGTGTAATTCCTATTTTCACAAACACATGTATACTTTGTAAAATCATGTAAACTCTGGGATAAAAATAATGCATGTACTTAAGTAAATGTTCCATTTTCATTGATTTTAAATTAACATTATAGCTAAAAATCTTCTTTTGTTAAAATATACTAATAGATTATGAAACTAGAAAGTAGATAGAAGTTTGTATGTTTACAGACACATTCACGTAATGTATTTTCAAATTAGCAGATCAATATCATGAATATTAAACAAATCCATATCATGAGAACATTACTAAGTATAGGTCAAGGATGTGATGAACTTTTAGAACTAGTCTATTACATAAAATGTAAACAAAACATTTTCTGTAAACAAATTTTAAAGTTTTTGGCTGTTATTACAGAAATGTTAATACATACCAGCAGAAGCTGTTCCTATAATAGGTTGTCCTGGTCTAGCAACTGATACTTCCCATACACCATCTTTATGTCCAATATATTCTTTGATCAAAGTACAATTAAACTGTGGAGCTTTAAAACTGGATACTATTTTACTAGTTTGAGCTTTTAACTTATGTGCAGTTTTTAATTTTTGAGATGAAGTTGAACTTACTGAAAGTTTTAAATTAATATTTGCCAATTTCTTTCTAAATAAAAAAACTTACATTTTTTACTAATAACTTTAGAGTAATTGTTGTCAAAGTCAATGCAATCTAGAGACTGTTTGTCAATAGTTTCAATTTTCTCATTTAGCAAATCAACTTTATCTTGCACTAAAATTTTAAAATATATACATATAGGTATTCTTATTCATTTATTTATATTATAAACTTACAATTTTGATTTTCTTGATAGAGTATATCAAACTCCTTCTCAATTTGTTTAAATAAACTGTGCAGTCTTGTTCTATATGCTGGCAATTCGTTGTCAATATCATTTCGAAATCCAATATAAACATCTCCATCAATTGCACTTTGTGGTCGATTCATTGAATTTCTTTTTCCTTTTTGAACTTTATTCGCGGATGTTACTTGGCTAACTGACATTATGATCATGTGAACAACATTCAAATTGACAAAAACAATGTTAAATATTCATAATATTAATCAATACAGAACAAATGCCATTTTTTTCACATTTACAGGCACAATTGCACGTTGTTTTTAAAACAAGTGTACGATGAAGGTCGAAAATACAAACACTAATCAGAATAATACTTGTTTTTTTTTATCAAATATCTACATAATGACTCTCTATTTTAATCTCTTCCTTTCCATCAGATTCAGTTTCCACTATTTTTTTTTACTTTTGACGGAACGTTATTATTGAGACTAATTTCACATTATTTGTAAATGTGAATTTTCTAGCGCGCTGCTCAAATTGTATTCTATGATTTTTAATTTTAAGAATAAACTGTAATACTATTTCCATAAATTTAGACTATAACAATAAAAATTTTAAAATTAAATGAAACGGAATTTGATATTATATCTACTGCTTTTGTTAAATGTTGTAAAAGTTCTAAATCGTACTGTCGTGAGCAAAAAAAACGTGACAGTGTCAAAATCGTTATGTAAATTTCCTTTATTTTTTAACGTTGTAATTTTAACATTTGATTAACTTTCACGTTAAATTATATATTATAGTTGATAATTCAAAATTGAAAATGCCGCATTTTTCGAAAACTGATAAAGCTAGACTTGTTACTAGTTTGAAAAATGGGAAATGGGAAGAAGTGTATCGGTTCAATTTAATATTGGTAAAAGTTCAGCCGCAAGAATATATAAAAAAATGGAGGGAAGAGGATAATTTTAATCGGAAAATAATTAGTTACTGATATCAGGCACAACCCTTTCAAAACATTAAAGGAAGCTATAAGAACAACACAATTTCCTGTCTCATCTTGTAACACAATGGTTACAAGAGAATGAAATTTAAACTTGAGGTATCCAGCCCTACAGTCCTTATCTAAATTCCATTGAAAATGTATAGGGATTAATGAGAAAGAACTTCCACCCAGGAAGAATTTTGGGAGATTGTTCATAATGCTTGCCATCAAATTTCTATAAATTTTGTACAAAATATTGTCGCTTCAATGTCTACAAGATTAGATGCAGTTTATTAATTGTGTTATTATTATAACGGTGAAATGACGAAATACTAATTATTTTAAGGTAATAATTATTTTATTTAATAAATAATCTTTCTCTATCGTTTTTAGTAATTTTTATTTACATTTATTTTAAAAATGTTTAATAAATGTCAATAAGACGACACATTTTTGACAATTCCTGACTTACTATTATGAGTAAAGATAGTCACAATTTAAACTCACGCAGAAACAGTGTCCCGTTTTTTTTGCTCACGACAGTATATAGATTTGTATTATGTGCATTATATTAAACTTATTTTTTACTTATACGAAATTAAATACGGATTTTTTTTATTTAACTATGTGGAAGTAAAGTATACAGTATTAAGCCATGCTCTGAGTCAAAATCTCATGAAAAAGAACTTTGGCATATATTGAATTCCTAAATTAAATGGTATAAAAAATTGGGTTGTGTTCATTTTAATGCAGAAAACACCGAATGAAATATATTTAGCATCTTGTAAATATTTCGTTTCATATATACTACAAACTAAAACACACATTTCCTGTATATTCCATTCATTTTGTATTTTTATAAATAATTCCAATATTAAGTAAATATATTTGGAGGATATGTCATTCTATCACTACAATGAAATAAAGCTTTGTACAGCCCCCTATTTTACAAAATAAGAAAATATCAAAATAAGAAATGTAATTAATAAAAAATAAAACTGATTCTCAATCCCATCTCTTAGTTATTACTGGAACCAACCTAAGTAATTTTATTTTAGGTTTGCAAATGTACTACTCCACTTACACAGTTCACTTCACTTAAAAATTAATCTGTTCTTTTAAAACAAAATCGTTTTAAAGAATATTATTGTATTATTATTTAAATTTATAAACCGACGAATCAAATGCGCACTTGTATTTATTTAATTTTATGTGTTTGTTTACATTTATTAGCATTATTAAAATACTTCCTATTGCCAATATTATATTGTTGTCATTTTTCATTGATAAATTAAGAAAATAGCCTCCGAAATATATAATAATAAAAATATGTAATTGAAAGCAGATTTCTAGTTTGTCAAATTTACAATAATGTGTAGTCAGATACTATATTCTTTTATATTTATCATTGGCGTACCAAGTGTTTGTTGGGTGATTTTAGTTAATTTTCAATTTTCGACATGACACGCACTACGCCATTGGCATATTTAGATGGCATTGTAGAGATATTCTAAAGAAATTCTAACTAACGCGTGTTCAGAAACATTCGAAGTCAAGTGGGCTCTGAACAAAAAATCGTATATCTTTACTTAAGTATAGCAAGCGCCAATTAAGTTGGCGCGAGGAGGGGATGCGCAGAAGCCGTTTTTAAAAACGTCCACCCCCACTATTCAAGTAATTGTCAGAATACATTTATCATTGACGTTTGACGGAACATAATGTCTTTACTAGGGGATCATAGAGTGACAAACGCTCAGAGGTTAGAATTACCTTACATTTGATGTAAAACCAAATACAAATCTCCCCACTACTTTTAATCCTGCGCGAACTTACCCCTCCTCGCGCCAACTTAATTGGCGTTTGCTATATCTGATTTGTAATTACTAATAATTATTAAATGTCAACTGTTGTCTGTCAAAAATCAATCTATCTCAGACATGACTTCATATTTTCAAGGACTACTTTGACTTCGAATGTTTCTGAACACCCGACTTACTCTGGTGCGTGGGTTTAAATTGTAACTACTTAAGAGGCTATCTTTACTCATAATAGTAAGTCAGGAATTGTCAAAAATGTGTGTGTTATTGACATTTATTACACATTTATAAAATAAATGTAAATAAAAAATACTAAAAACGATAGAGAAAGATTATTTATTAAATTAAAATAATTATTACATTAAAATAAATAGTATTTCGTCATTCCACCGTTATTATTAACTGCATCTAATCTTGTAGACATTGAAGTGACAATATTTTGTACAACATTTATAGAAATTTGATTGCAAGTATTTTGAACAATCTCCCAAAATTATTCCTGGGTAGCAGCTCTATCTCATTAATCTTCATACATTTTCAATGGGATTTAGATAAGGACTGCAGGGTTGAAAATCTCAAGTTTAAATTTCATTCTCTTGTAAAAGATGAGACAGGAAATTGTGTTGTTCTTATAGCTTCCTTTAATGTTTTGAAAGGGTTGTGCCTAATCTCAGTAACTAATGTTTCGTGTTTCAAAATTTTGTTACGTCCGGAAATTATTTTCCGATTTATATTATCCTCTTCCCTCCATTTGTTTATACATTCTTGCGGCCAACTAAAACAAGTCTGGCTTTATCAGTTTTCGAAAGATGCGGCATTTTCAATTTGGATTAGCAACTATGATATATAATTTGACAAGAGTTTGAAAATTAATCAAATATCGTCAAAATTACAACGCTAAAAAATAAAGAAAATTGACTTAACGATTTTGACACTGTCTCGATTTTTTTGCTCACGACAGTATACTATGCTACATAATACCATTTGATATTTTAGGTTAATTAAAATTAGCATTGCATTATGTACCGATTTGTAACTCGTTTATGAATGAATTTCCTTCCAGTCCATTAAGAGGGTGGCGATGCTGTCCACCGCTAAGCGTGTCAACTTAGAGGGGAAAGCTTATAAATTCCTTGCCCTAAAAATAATGTGAGCTTCATTGATACTTTTTATGAGGCTTGTTAATTTGATTTGTAAAAATGTCCTGTCTCCAAATCATTACATGCATGGGTCTATAACAACCACTGTCAACAATCAAGTCAGTTTAGTTTTATACATGCACGATCAATTTTTTTCTTCATGCATGTAGTTCAATTATTTCATAAAGGCAATCCGTGGATATAAATGATTTTGTCACTGGCCTTATTCAAAAGTATCAATAACCATGATATATAGAATCAATCTGAAAATTTAAAGAAATCAAAATACCAGCCTGGAAAAAGGTGCTTTGAATGGGTCACTTACCTCATTTGTGTAATATACTTTTATTTATAGGTAGATATGTGGTTAAGACATTTCCAAGTAATAAAAAAATTAATTATGTTTCATTTTACTCTTTTGCTCTAGTTTGCAGAAATCAATATGCATAATTTTGAACATTTTGCATAGCCATGGTAGACAAGCTTCATACATTTGTACATTAGTTTGAGATAATTAAGAAAAGCAAGACATATAATTAGATTGTCGTTAATTTAGCAAATATTTATGACGCGTCGGTAATCTTTGGTGAATTCTAGTAAATATTTTTGAATCAAAACTTTAATTTATTGCTTAAAGTTGGCATCTTTAATCAATAAATAAAAATTATGACTACAAAGAAACTTACTTTCATTTGCTAAATTTCTACTTGGTAAATATGCTTTTTAAATAAAGAAAACAAAAACGCCTGTAATAGTTTAAACAAAAAAAATGCATGGTTTAATATACTTTTTATTAACTATTTAGCTATCCTCTTTTTTAAATTAATACGTTTTACGTTTTTCATTTTATTTATTTCTTCATTTTCTTCTTTCGTAACTGCGTTTTTCAGAGCATCCAATGCGTGCTTGTATTGTTCTCCTAAAGATTCAAGATTATCTTCTGATATTTTTATCTGTAAAAAAAAAAAATTAATAGATTACAGTTTAAAAAAAATAATAATTAATGGTATACCTCTTCGATATTGTTTTTAGCAGCTTGTTCTAGAAGATTTTGAAATTTACTTAGCTGTGATTTATGCAACAAAGTTACTGCTAAACCTTGCTCTCCAGCTCTAGCTGTACGACCTGCTCTGTGAATATAAGTTTTTAAATGTTTTGGTGCGGAATATGAAATTACACATTGTACACCTGGCAAATCAATTCCTCGGGCTAATGTATCAGTACAGACTAAACTAAAAATAAAATATATTAACAATATACAATTTCTTCTATTTCAAATGAAATGAACTTCAATGCACATAAACTTTTATTTGTCACTTCCATATAATTAATGAAAATATTTTTTTTATTTTAGCAACAGCATTACCGTAACTATACTTTGCTCGCACCTTAGAAAACAGTACAGGCCTTAGGAAGTACGATGCAACGTTATCATGTTTTGTTGCAGAAAATTTTAAAATTTATATATAAACGCAAATAAAATATAATGGTTTTATTTACGTTCTATTTCGCGTTAAAACGTAAGTAAAACAAACAATGTAATAAAATATAATGCAATAATTTATGAACAGAACAGTGAAAATTGTCTTACTGTTTATTGTTGGCAATATTGTTTTGATAGAAAATCACACTGACTGTCGTTTCAAAACATTTGTACATCAATAATTTGAATTCTAAACATTAACAATTGTTTTTTGTGTTAAATGAACATTTATCATATCTGTTGGCTTTTCCTCACTTATTTTTATTGGTTACAAGTTTCTATTTACATACTTAGTTATATTTGTTAAAATATATACAAAAGAATTAGCATCTTAATAATGTTGGTTAACATAAACAATAACCCAAAATGGCATTTAAGAATGACAGTAATTTACTCATGTGCCACATATCAACCAATGATGCTGCTAAAAATTACTATGAATTATACGGAACAAATCTTACAACATCGCCTCGATAGACACAGATGTGTTTATATACATATAGCAAGTGCGTAGAAGAGGACAATACTTCACTGTCTTCTAAGGACGAACAAAGTATATGTATTGTGAAAATAAAATTTTTCCTTTAATAAAAATAATTCTAATTGATAGATTCGGCATTTACTTGATGAAGATCCATAATTTAAAATAGAAATAAAACTACGGTTCTAATCTTCACTTTTAATCTTTAATCGTAACACGACAATTGTTTCGTCAGCACAGTGGCTTCCTCAGGTGCTTACATCTAAAGAGTAATTTATCCAAACATATTAAAAACAATAAAGATAAAATAACAAGTCTGGACTCTATAAGTTAATGTGTGGATGCGGTAAGATATATGTCGGTCAAACAGAAAGATCGTTTGAAAAACGCATTGCCGAGCATTGTTCTTCTTTTAGAAATAAAAAACAAGATTCCACTTTTGCGAATCATCTATTAGAAGAAAACCACACTTTCGATAAAGATTTTCAAATTCTTCATTTAGAAAATAAAGGCAACAAATTAAATTTACTAGAAAGTTTCGAAATCAATAAATTAAAACACTCACAAATTTTATTAAATGACCAATTAGATTTAAATAACTCGCCTTTATTAAATTAATTTACTTCAAATCTGTTTAGACGATAATATAAATGTATATGTAGTTTATTAAACAAATTTTATGCATAAAAATGTTTAGTACCCTATAATATACAGTTAGGGCCGACCAGATGTGCCACATTTTCTCACTACCGACAATACTTGTGTAAATTCATAGATTTCTTTAAAAACATTGTAAAATAATACCAACCTTCTTGATTTTATATATATATATATATATATATATATATATATATATATATATATATTTTAATTTAGTTTGCAACATATATATATATATATATATATATATATATATATATATATTTTAATTTAGTTTGCAACATATATATATATATATATATATTTTAATTTAGTTTGCAACGTACTCTTTAGATGTAAGCACCTGAGGAAGCCACTGTGCTGACGAAACAATTGTCGTGTTACGATTAAAGATTAAAAGTGAAGATTAGAACCATAGTTTTATTTCTATTTTATATTATTAAAATAATTCTACTTACATATCAATACTTCCAGAAGAAAACTTGTCAATTAAGTGTGTGCTTTTAACTTCTAGATTTGATGATATTTCTTCAATTTTCAAGTCTTCTTTAAATAATGATTGCAGTAATATTGAAAGTCTGTGTGTACTTTCTGTAGAATGAGTAAATACCAAAGTTTTCGTAAGGTTTTCCTTTTTAATAAATTCATATAAAACTAATGGTTTCAAGTTTATTGAACAAATAATGTATTTTTCCGTTAGTTCTTTCGGTGTTGTGTATTTTCCTATAAACGAATTAGCGTATGTATTGTCAGATGTAATTGGATTTTCTGTTTCGATTATTGATGTAAAAAGTTTTGGATGAAACAGCGACAACTTTTGTAGTTTTTCTGGATCCTGTGAGAGAGTAGCAGAGAATAATAGTTTTTGTGGTGGCCTTTGTTTCTTCAATGTAAACAAATTGAGTACTCTTCCAGTTTGAAGAACTGAATCTAAAAAAAATACCAGCTGAAAATAAATTTATTATAGTTTGTAAGGAATTTGGAGTTTCAGTAGCTCTTAAGGTATCTATAATTTTTTTAAGTAATGTAAGGCGTACTCACAAATGTAAGTACTGTATTAAGGCTACTGTTATTTGCTTCACCATTAACTATGTTTTTACCAGTATCCGTTTGACAAAATTAATCTCTACATAATTTATTATTTTAAAATATTTGATAGTTTTAGAGTACTCCAAAATATAATTTCTAGTTATACAAGAATTCGGGAGTATATACTTTAAATAAATGAGATTATATAGCTCCTTGTTTAATATAACGTTTATTATACCATGAATGTTCCATCTACACTAAACATAATACAAATCATATTATTTAATAGTGACATTGTAGAAATTTTTTCGAGATATAGACTTCACATGTAAAACAGAAGAAAGAACATAATTCTTCTTGAATTTAATAATGTAATATGATGATGATACAAGTTTCAACAAGTAAAGTAATTACGAGCAGACTTGTAAACACAGATTTCATGATTCCAACATTGTTTCAGAAAATTTTTAATATTTTATCAAATATTTAACTATTATATGCAATATAGCTAAAATATAATATAGAAATGCATTTTTTTTAGTGAATTTTGTAACAATTGGAAAATTTTGGCAAATACAGAAATTGATCAAAAGGTATAGAGGATATGTTTAAGTATCTGTTCTAGTTTGAAATTTACCTTCATAAACAACAAAAATGTTTGTTTTAAAATATACAACGAATACCAAATACATGGTCTTTAGATATAAGGATTGTGTATACAAGCTGATTCATTTTCGGCCCTCACCATGGGGACCTCGCTTATTATTGGAGATAGAGTATAGGTTTAAATTTGACAAAGTTGTTAAATTTTGTGTTTGTTATAAATCCGTAAAGAAAATAGACCTGTGACAAATGACCTTATTATTTAAAAAAAAACGCGAAAACCCCATTTTCTTCTTTTACCTGTAGCACCGACATTTGGCCTTGTAGAGAAAAAATAAAAACACATCCTTGTGGCCATTTCTAAACCTCTATCCAGTGGTGTACTCTAAATTTTTATACGACGTTTCGTTTCTTTTTGGCCATCGTCAACTAATTTCTTATAGGCGCCATATTGGATTTAGACATATTCAGAAAGAGTTTTTTTTTTCTGATTTCAACCATGTACCACATGCTGACTAAAGTTTTTGACATTAGGTTTTATTTGAAAGAATAAATTATAAGATTAAATAAGGTAGCCATGGAATTTCAATCTGTCAAACATTTCATTTATTGTTCATTAATAATACAAAAATGTCATACACTAACGAAGAGAAACGAGATATGATAAGTATTTTTTATTCTTCGAACCGAAATTCAACAGCATGTGGTACATGGTTGAAATCAGAAAAAAAAACTCTTTCTGAAGATGTCTAAATCCAACATGGCGCCTATAAGAAATTAGATAGTTGATGATGGCCAGAAAGAAACGAAACGTCGTATAAAATTTTAGAGTACACCACTGGATAGAGGTTTAGAATGGCCACAAGGATGTGTTTTTATTTTTTCTCTACACGGCCAAATGTCGGTGCTACAGGTAAAAGAAGAAAATGGGGTTTTCGCGTTTTTTTTCTTAATAACGAAGGTCATTTGTCACAGGTCTATTTTCTTTACGGATTTATAACAAACACAAAATTTAACAACTTTGCCAAATTTAAACCTATACTCTATCTCCAATAATAAGAGAGATCCCCATGGTGAGGGCCGAAAATGAATCAGCCTGTATAGTATAATGTACGATATTGTGGTATTCATAAAATTGTTCCATAAATGCAAAATTGCAATAATGCATATTATCTTCATAAGGTCTATACTGTTGTCCAAGCTTAAATTGGATATTTATTTTTATTTACGTAGCTTATATAATGCAAAAAATTTCATGTTGTGAACTATACTATTATTTTTACATTTACTTAGGAAAAATCTATAATAAATACCTTCATTACTTATATGTTTCTCCAAATGATATAACCAATCATGCTGAACACTATCTAGTACCCGATCTGCTTCATCAATAATTAAGAATTCTAAACTTTTCAAATTAAAACCTATTGTTGATTTCAAGTGATCAACTAAACGACCTGCTGTACACACTAATATATCTACTTTACTAATATATCCAAAAGCTTCATCTAAAATATAATATTTATTGAGACTGCTTTCTTATTTAAATTAATGACTTTACTTTTGTATAATAATTGTTTTTGTTCATTTTCAAATGAATTCTTTCCTGTGATCAAACATACATCAAGACATGTATCTTGAGTGTACTTTTTGAAAGTTTTAAATACTTGTATTGCCAGATCTTGCGTTGGTAGTATGACCAATGCCCGAATTTTCTTGACTCGATGTTGCAGTAAAGCTTGTACTGTTGGTAAAACAAATGCTAGAGTTTTACCACTGCCAGTTGGTGCAGATACACAAATATCACGAGGAAAGACAATATCAGCATATTTATTTGCTTGTATTAACCATGGCATAACCTCTGCTTGCACAGGAAATAAGTATTTTACACCATTTTCTTTTAATTTCTTTCGTAATTTTTTATCCAACTCTTTCATAGAAGATACTTTCTTTTCCAAATTTTGTAAATTTACTGATATAATTGTTGGATTTGCTAACCATTTTGGTAATACCCTTTTTACCTAAAATTTGTTAGATGTTAATTTAGTATATTTAATTTACACATATTATGTTATAGTACTTTTAATTTTTTGTTAAAATTTTCTCCTCCAAGAATAGTAAAACCATCTACTGTAGATAAATCAACTTTTGCTTTTTTCTTTGGATGTACGCTTTCATGTTCTTCATTAACATTTGGATCATGTAATGATTCATCTATAAGGAAATTATCATATTCAGATTGCTTGGATTTTTGTATTTCTAAGTTTTGTTTTGAAACTCTTTTTTTATGCCGTTCTACTTTAATATTGGCTAAGAGAATTTTTCTTTGTTTCTTTCTAGCAGCACGCAATTCTTTATTTTTTTTAATGCGTTCAAATACTTTGTCTAGATTTTGCTGTTCGTTGACGGGAGCTGTGCCTTCTTGATGTCTACAAAAATTTTCTATGTTGGTAAAAATTAATAAACATTTATAGGCTTAGATTTAATATTATTTTATAATGGTAATAATGTAAGATACGTTAAGAAGAAGAAATACCTGTTTACAACGAATAAATCCATAATTGGTTATTTATTTGAATACGAAAGCCTTGTTAGTAGATTTGATTTTGTAGAACTTTAATGAGGCTATAAAATAAAGGTGCGATGAGTTATTGGTTATGTTATGGTAGTAGTTATATGGATTGCCTATGCTGACTCCAACATTAGAGAAGAGAGAAAATTGTAAGCGAGATAGAGCTAGTACTGGCAAAACATTCCGGAGAGTGAATAGTTTTGAATAATTAAATCAGTTTTATTTTAAGCACGTGGTGGAATTGCATTAAGTAAAGTTACAACTGTTTCTATATATATTTAATATAAACAGTAGTAGTTTTATTGTGCGTTATAGTTTGTGTAAAAGATGGTGATTTCGTGTTCCGATTTCGTTTTGTTAAAAATAGTAACATAAAATACCATAGTGTATTATACTTATTTTTACATTTTTCTATCATATTAGCCAGGGTTGCCAGGTCTAGTGATTTTTCACTAGATCTAGCGATTTGAGTACTGTGTTAGTGATTTAGTGAAAAACTTCTGTATTTTAGTAAAATCTAGTTATTTTACGTATTTTTCGTTTTGTAGTTTATATGAAATCATATATTTATCAAAATAGATTGCGTTATTGATTATTATTAAATATTATAGATCCTACGTAAAGTGACATCTATACCTTAGTAGTCAAAACAATGTTCTCGCAATAAATAATTGATATAATACATAAGCTCATTACGGGAAGTACCGTTCAAATTATTTTTAAATTTGTAATTTTTGAAATAATACGATGAAGGGTAAGTACCTATTTAAAATGGGAAAGTATAAAAGCTCTTGGCCGGGGGGATTTTGGATTAAATAATATTAGATATTTATGGTAGAATCTCATTCATTCCCAATCCCACTGAATTCTTTAAATAAATTAATTTTCGGATTATTACCATGTAAGTATTTACTGCAAATAAAATCGTTTACATATTTTTATTAGTTTTCCTAAATCTGTTTTAATTTCTAGCAGTTATTATATCGACCACAGATCAACCATCTACTTCAAAAAAAAAGAAAATTTATCAACAAAAATACAAAACTGATTGGGAGAAACACAATGATTACCAACATTGGATAGAAGCTAGTTCAAAAGGAGAAGAGTTTTACAGATGTAAAATATGCGGTAATGACAATCTTGGAGGGATAGCTGCAATACGTAAGCACCATGATTCTATAAAACACCAATCTAAATCTAAATTAATCAAACAACAAAAATTCTGTGTTACGCAATATGTAAGAAGCTCTACAAGCACGGAACTTAGTACAAAAGAAATAGAAATAAGAATTGCATCTTTCATTGCAGAACACAATATATCTATAAATTCAGTTGATCATCTGGTACAACTATGTAATTAGGTCTATAAATAATGAAAGTGATGTTATAAAAAATATTTCCTGTAATCGTACAAAATGCACAGCTATTATAAATAACGTAATTGGTCAATCAAGTTTTGAAACTCTAATAGAAACTTTAAAGTGCAGCAAATTTTCTTTTTTAATTGATGAGTCTACGGATCATACCGGAATTAAAAACTTAGCATTAGTTGTGCGATTAAATAAAAATTTTAGTATAAATGACGAATTTCTTGCTTTATTACCAATCTATGATGCAACTGCAGTAAATATACATAATGTTATTGTTCAATTTTTCAATAAACATAATGTTCCATATAAAAATAATATGGTAGGATTTGCAGCTCATGGGGCAAATTCAATGATGGGCATTAAGCATTCCGCCAAAACTTTATTAAAAAATGAAATACCACATCTTTTTACTGTAAAATGTCTATGTCACTCAATAGCACTCATAGCTTCCCATGCTTGTGAAAAATTATCTTCTACAACGGAAAAACTGGTGCGAGAAGTATACACTTATATGCAATATAGTTTTAAACGACAAACACAATACAAAGAATTTCAGCAGTTTCGTTGATATTAAACCCCATAAGCTGCTGCAACCTAGCCAAACACGCTGGCTCTCTTTAATTTCTGTTGTTAAAAGAGTGTTGGAGCAGTATGAAGCTCTTAAATTTTATTTCCAAAATGAATCTTTCAATCAAATTGATACATCTGAATCCATTCACAATAATTTACAAAATCCTATGAATAAATATTATTTCGAGTTTTTGGAATATGTTTTTACCTGTATTTACTGATTTAAATAAGGAATTTCAATCAGAATCTCCTAAAATTTATGCAATATATGACAGAATGTTAGCAGTATACAAGACTATTCTAAGTTGTTATATAAATAAAACATATTTGAGTAAAACTGATGTAACTATTTTGCAATATAGAAACCCAGAACATTATGTTTTACTAAATGAAGTATATTGTGGCCCGAAGGCAGCTATATTATTTCAAGAAAATACTCTTTCAGATGGTGATTAACATAACTTTCAATTAACATGCTTAGGTTTTTATGTTGAAGCTGCTCATCAATTATATAAACGCTTTCCATTTAATGCATAAGATGTAAAGACACTTAAGTTCTTTAAATTTTTGGACCCAAAACTTATTGAAACTATAAGTTCATTTTATTGCAATAGGTCTTCTTTCTTTATTAACGAAAACTAAAACAATACATAATATATACTACCGGTAATTAGACATATGTAATGGCTTCATTTACAACGAGACTATAAATGATTGTAAATTTTCGACTTAAGTTGGCAACACTTCTGTAATTTTATGTTAGCACACCTGATTTTTAACGCATCCATACGATACAAATGACATAACCTACAAAGTTGTACCTATTACGAATAACCAGCCTAGCCAATTTTTCAGTGTTGCCAAAGTAAATAGTTGTTACAAACATTTATAGTCACGTAGTATAATTGTGGTAACAATCTAGTGAAATCTAGTGATTTTTTAAGTTTTCATCTAGTGAAAACAATTATTTTCACCTGGCAACACTGATATTAGCGTATGTTCAGAAACATTCAAAGTCAAGTGGGCTCTGAACAAAAAATCGTATATCTTTACTTAAGTATTAATATACTAATTTGATAACTGATAAGTAACTTATAAAATTGTAACGGGCGTTCATTTGAAAAGTCAATCTAGTAGCATGTGATTTACTGAGAACATTTTGAAGTATGTCGTAAATTAAAATTTACTACTTAACCTACGAAGTCGTGACATTATCAAATGTCATTTGGATTTACGTTTACGGAACAACAAACATACTAATATATATGCGTCTTATTCTATCAAAATTTCAAAGTAACCAAGATTGACTTTTCAAATGAACATGTGTACGTTATTAAGTAAATGTATCAATCTACCATCTCAGACATGACTTCATATTTTCAAGGACTACATTGACTTCGAATCAGGGTTGCCAGAACATAAAATTGAAAAGTAACGTTTGGACTAGTTTGGTGGTGGAAAAGGTAACAGATTCTGACAAAAAGTAATAGATGTTGTCAAAAGAGGGCGCTTTCAAAATCAATATGTGGTACAATGTTTTCTTTATTATTAATTTCTCAAAGTACATAACAGTTTTCGAATACATAGGTATTTAACAAGTCAATACTAAAAATACATACTACGTGTATAAAATTTAAAATAGAAAGAAAAAACTAACATTTAAAACAACAAAAATTAAAAACGAGCTTGAAAGATTTTATTTATTTTTATATTGAGGTGTTTTGTTGAGCAGCGTTCTAGACGGTTCCCATGTATAGCAAACTTTTTTATTTAGTAGTTCTTTTGTACTCAAAAGTGCGTCGCAAGTTTCAATATTCAACCGATTTCGGGTTTTAGTTTTATTGAGATTTAATTCTGAAAACACTCTTTCAGCTGCAGCAGAAGAATGGGGTAATGACATAATGGCTTTAATTAGCTTAGATAAAATAGGAAAAATATAATTTTCTTTAAAATGTCGTTTGTATTTAAACACATAACACCAAAAATCGTTGAAATTCATCGATTGGCTTTTTTTTAACTATATTGTCAATGTCAGATATTCGACGCCATTCTGAATCTAGAGCCCCAAACTCGTTTTCAAAAATCACATGTGGAAAAAAGTCGGATACTGGTTTTACAATTGATACTAAATCACCAGAAGTAACTTTCTGAGGACTAAAATTAGAAACAAAGTTTAGGACTGGATCTGCAAAATTGAATCTGTTCTTAATCTGAACACATAGTTCTTGATAAAATTCTATTACACGCAATTTAAAATCGTGCACATCTATTGCTTTAACATGTGTTGCTTCGTTACTCAATAATAAAGTAGCTTTAGCCCCGAAATAAATATTTTCTAGGGGTAAAAAATTTCTTGGGTTTTTCACGTTTATGTCTGCTATTGATACTGAATTTATGTAGTCTTTTTTAAGAAAACATTTTAAAATTGATCTGAACAATTCGGTTACGTTGTGTAACAAGTTCGGTAATTTTGATTCCTCAGATTGAAAATCTAGATTCATTTTATTTACTATTTCTAAAATATATGACATGAAAAGTAAATATACTTGGCAAATTGGTGAGTTCAGATTTTCCAATATCTTCTCTGTAGCTTGTAATTGATCTTCAAAGACAGCATTAGTAAAATATAATTTTAAAGGTCCCCAACTTAACAGTACGCGGTCCACTTCTGCCTGTACATAAAATAGGTAGCACCAACTTTTAGTTTAGTTACAAAAAATAAATTACCTGCAAGGACAGCCATCTGGTCTGTGAACGTTGTAGTAATTTTGAGGGTTTAATTTGACAAAAATGCAGAGAGTGGCAAACACAACCCAAGACAAAGATTTGTGGAACCACTTCTCGAAATCTAGCTTGGACGCCTTTTATATTTCCCATCATAACTGACGCGTTATCTGCCGCAAAACCCTGTAGTTTTGACACAAGCAAGTTATGATGTTTCAAGTAAGTGCAAACAGAGTTGTAAATTGATTCCGCTGAACAGTCTCTAAGTTTAATTAGACCAAAGAAGGCGTCTTTTACTTTACTTTGGTCTTCATCATAAAATCGTATGACTAAAGCTAACGATTTTTCAGTCCCCACATCAGTTGTCTCATCGATAATTATTGAGTAAGGTTGTGAGCCAATTTTTCTAACGATTTCTTGTTTTGATTCAACAGCAAGGCAGTCTGTTACTAAGTGAGTAGCTTTGGTTCTTGAGCATCTAAAATGTTGGGCAATTTTTGAGTCAGGGCAAGCGGATTTAATCAACTGCCGTAAATGCTCCATAATTAAAAGCGGTAAATTGTGTTCAGCCACAAATGCTACTAATTTGAATTCGCCTATTTGCACATCATTTTGTAACTTCATTTCTTTGTCGTTTTCTAAAAAGCTGCTGATTAGCGGTACGTTAGTTTCTTTTTTTAATTTTGCCAAGTGGCTGGGACGCTGGGAATGACGCATGACGTGGGTGACGCTGCCAGAAATTTGTTTATTGTATGCCACACATTTTGTTCCTGTTTTGCCGCTTGGCTGAACCCAAGTTCCAAATGTCGTTCGCCATTCTGTTCGAAATTTTTGTTTGTAACTTTTTTTTAGCTTTTTTAACCTGTATTTCAGCGTCTTCCACAGAACTATTGTCCGTATCCATATCGCTAACATTAACGTATTAAAAAACTTATGAAGAAAAAATAACAATTATTAAGCATTACCTTTTGTTGGGAATTTCACCTCTTGTTTCTACAATTAAGGGTTCCAAAGATGAACTAAGTATAGGTACCAGTTCTACATCTTTTATTGGTATACTGGTAGAAGTGGAGGGTCCTGCTGCTCCTGCATTTGGTTCTTTTTTCAGTCGACGGATAAACCTTTAGGGGTGTAAAATCATTTCTAATGTTAATTATTTTTGTGCACTATTTACTTATCCATTGCAATTGCGGCAGCTTCACAATAAAAAAAGTTGATCTGAAGATTACAGAGAGACACAGGGCAGGATAATGACGCAATTGCCTCAGGCATTGAATTTATAACCTCGGTTGGTGCATTTATTCTTGGAATTTACCGAATTTCGTGTAAAAATCATAAGAATTATTTAAAATTATAATCCTGTAATTTGTTACAGTGTTCTGTATTAAACGTGGTACAAAGGGTATGTTGGTGTCAATGGTATCACAATGTATACTTTATAGTTTTCCTACTTGTTAACAGAGGGCGTAACGCAAAAAAGTGGGAAAGGTACCAAGACAAATTTTTCTTTTAACATATATAAGTAGGTAGGTATATTTGAAAGAAAGGTAAAAAAGTAATAGATTTTAACTAAAAGGTACTAAGGTAACAGATCTTAGGAAAAGGTAATAGATCTGTTACTAAAGTAATAGCACTGGCAACCCTGCTTCGAATGCTAGATCACCTTGTGATCCACACTTACGGAAAAAAATGGATAACATTAAAAAGAAAAGATTTTGAATCTTCAAAAACAGCAGTAATTTGTAGTTGTAGGTCCCATTTTAGTGCAAATGATTACGAAATAAATGTCCATGGCAATAGACTCTTGAAGAAACGTTCTATACCAACGAATTTTAAATCTAGACGAGTCATTGTACGCATTTCAAATACAGAAAGTGGAAACGAAATTCAAGAGCTACACAATAGAGAAATTGAGGAAATACAAAATACAAGATTTTAAGCACCAATGTATCTAAACGAAAAATTTTAATGAGAGGAAAAGGTAACAAGTAAATATATTATCAATTATACAAAATATAAACCGTATATTGTAGGAAAAAAACAGAACCACACTACTTTAGAGATTTTGAGGCACACAACATTTAGAGGATCTCATAAAAAGAAAAAAATATTAGTTAACACCTCAGAAAGTAGTTAAAACACTGAAACACAAATGTAAATATAGCTTTCTACATTTTATGACATTAATTTTTCGCATTTTTTAATTGAAAAGATTCGCCCGGGCAAAATTTTTTCTATTAAAAAATTAGAATAATTAGCGTTGTAAAATGTAGAAAGCAATATTTACATTTACATTACTTCGCAAAAATGCAATTAATTTGCAACTGAAACACAAAGTTAAATACTTTGAAACAAAAACAAGAAGAATGAAAAATTAAATTAAAACATTATTAAATCTACTATCCATGTGTTTTCTATTGCCATTTATTACTAAGTAATTATTTAATTATTTTCATCCTATATGTGCATTTAATTCATACTCATTCGGATTTTTTAAAGCTGTACTCTGTATATTCCGTATTCAAAAACTTTAAATTAATTAAAATTGTAATTCAGTACCAAAATATTTATTTTATAAAGATACAAACAAATTCACGAATATTTTTTTAAAGTAACTTGATAAATGTATTACAGTTAAACAGCCAGGTAAGTATATGCCGCAGGTATATTTACCTGTCCCGGTCGATCGCCCTTGTATTTTAATAGGGAATGCGCGTTTTCTTGCTAGTACTAGCTTTATGTCACTCGGTAGTTTCTCTCCCTAATGTTGGAGTCAATTGATATGAAGCTATTCATATATGTATACTACATCCATGGAAATAAATAATAAAAATCAAACAAAAAAAAAATTGAAATCGAATAAGCGCTCTTTACGGTTTGTTCTTGTACTAAATATAACAGGCCCGGACTAAAAAAAAATTATGGTCCGTATTAGTTTTTATTTTTCAATTTAGTATTCTTTCAAAATTAATTATCAAGTCACTTAAAAGGAAAATAGGTTCCTGTTCTAGTTTAGTGTTTCTTAGAAGTCGAATCAAATATTTTTTTAATAAAAAAAAACATCCTACACAATTTTCGTACCAAGTTTATTCGTTGAATTTTGAAGTATTATAAACGCCCGAAGAAATACAAAAAGACGTTATATTTTATATTCGTTTTCTATATTTTGACTTTAATTGAAACTACTAAAAACTACACTCTTGTATTCCCTGAAAGAATTATTATAACGTGAAATAATCATAAATATATTTTCAGTGAAACTTACGTTAATTATTTTAATAAAGATAATGGAATAATAGTAATTTGGACGTTCTTCAAACTAAAATGCTTAACTAGTTTGGCATTAAAGTTTGTTAGCATAGGTATGCTCCTTAAACATATAAAATCACAAATTGACTATATAAGTAAAGATCTAAAGAACTTTGAGATGAATTTATAATATTGAAATTTAGCAAGGTCATTTAGAAAAGAAGAAGGATTCGTAGATTCGTAAATATTAGACTAATATATCATTCGATGAAATTACAATGTTAGTCAGGATACCTCCGGCAAGTAATAAAAAAAATCCATGTTTCTTATTGTGTTTCACTAAGTATTTCAAAATTGCTAGTACTTATATTACCTAATTGCCAAGTGAATGGAAATGATCAATATTTAAATTACGTAGAACATGGTGTCTGAATAAAATTTACAATTCGGTTCCATTAAATCAATAGTCAAGTCATAAAATTTTACGACTTGACTGTGTGCAGTAAGGAAGTTGTTGAATTGTGAATTTGGTCTATCCCAGTATCATACACTGACGAGTACATAGGCAGAAATTCGTGTCAACATGTTTGTATAGCGATTTTCATACAAATACGAACTTGTATTGTCTTGTCCACACCAGATTTTTAATAATATTTTGATATTATTAAAAATGTTTTTGTTTTATACAATTGGTGAGGTTATAACTACTCAAGTATGTTTCTAATTGTTTTTGAATAATTAAAACTTCAAATTTATTGAGTTCTCTCTAATTTACTATTGTTCAACATTAAATTAGAGATTGTTAAACAAATTATAGCTATAAATAAACGAAGTTTGTTATACAAATCCGAAATATTTCTACATATACGATTATAAAGGCGAATTTTGAAGTATCGAATGGGAACGTTATAACACTTTCATAGATCAGCTGACAGACGACACTTTTACCTATTAGGTATATAACTGGTTCTTTTTTTTTATCATTACACATACATCTCCCTCTGTGTAATTCTAAAAAAAGAAAAGTAAATGCATAGATAGCATAGTAGGCAACCAGTTATACATTAGTAATTTCAAATATTTCTGAATTTTTATTCATATATGAATTTAATTTTGATAAATAGATAATTTATTTAAAACAGTTAATTATTCTAACAGGCATATAGCTTGTGCAATATAAAATATCTTTAAGAAATTGCAAGAAAGCGGATAGTATTTCTTTAAGTATGTAATATATTTAAGATAGTAAAATTAATGTATCAAAAAAGGTAGAAAATATGAAAGCGTTGATAACAAAAAGTACAAATAGATTTTACCATTTTATGAGATTGTAGAATGTTCTCATACTTCTAACGGATTACCAAATGTAACTCACGTATTGGGGGCATTTCAATAACACGATAAAAACAAATAACATTTTGTGGTATCTTATGAATAAGTGGTTTAATAAAATGGAGAAATTTTTCTTAAAAAGCAGTGGTCGGAAATTCTTGTAGGTAATAACTATGTTACTATTTTTTAATAATGCCAATAACTTTTGGACTGTACAATTATCTGGCAGCATTATTACTGGAATTAAAGACTGAAGAAGGGAAGACATTATGCAACAAACTTTTGGAATCTGTTAAGGCAAGGTTATTTTCATATGAAGGATCATCAGTTACTAGAACAGCAACTGTTTTACACCCTCGATTTAAAAGAGAAGGTTTTCGTAGTACTGAAAATGCTACTGGGGCAACTTCTTTTTTAGATCAAGAAATGTTTAATATTATGAAGAAAATAGATTCTGAAAATAAAGAACAAATGCCTGTAATCGAAACAGACATCAGTCCACATCAAAAGTCACTTTCATTATTTAGATTTTTGCAAGAAGTAATAGAAGAGAAAGTAAAATCAATTACAGCTGATGTAATAATAAGTAAAACGCAATAATACAAAGGTATTTTTAATAATATAAAATATTATTAAAAATCTGGTGTGAAGAACACAAATACAGGTTCAGTATTAATATTTTTTTGTGAACGTGTCCGAACATATCTCTTGCCAGAGACGCAGATACGTATTTCACCTTTCTACAGGTTCTTCGGTACGCCCGCGCTGGAGAAAGGATATCTTCCGACACATTCACAAAAAAGAACGACATCGTTATATCACAGAAATTATCCAGACCGAGCGTAGAAGTAAATTCAGCGCAGCCTGTTGTCAGACGGCCGAAGTACCTCGCTCTGTCCACATAACCAATGCGAACCAACGACGTTTTCTAGAGATGGCACTGCTTTCTCTCTAGAAACTGTATTTTGTTTGTGTCTTAACTCATACTTACGGGCTAACCGCATGTGTAATGTAACAGAACAATTGAAACATACATGAGTGGGTAAAACCCCACCAGTTTTGTATAATACAAAGGTATTTTTAATAATATAAAATATTATTACACACCAGATTTATATGCGTATTAATATCTTTGTACTTAAACTTTCTTCAATTAGCGTGTTTTTTTGGCGTTTGACTTAACGATATGACTTTAGTTTTCTTAGATATTTTACAGATACATAATATAAATAAAATATTTATTATCATCTGAATGATTTTGAAGTGTACTTATGTTTACTTCTTAACATTAAATTTCAGTGAATCACACATAAAAATAAATGCCACAAACTACAAATACTAAAATACTAATTTCTAATGATAATTTTTGTACAGCGTACCGAATTGAGTTATACTTAGCAGCAACGTAAGGCATTAATGTGCTTCTCCATGTGCACTGACGAGTACTAGGATGTGTTCGAAACACGTATCCGTACATGGAAGTAAGCAAAGGGTAAAGTATGCGTTATGTATATCGATGTATACATATACGGATATGTTTTTTTAACATTTTTGTATTACTGTATTAGCATTATATGCTAACTCTGTCATCTTTTTTATGAAAGATGGAATGAAGCAGGGACGTAATGGAATGTAGTAGCTACAATCACCCTATTAGACTCGGTTTACAAAGTAGTATTTGGTAATCTCTTTATTAGCGAAGCTAATTCGTAGAAAAACTAGTTGAATATCAAGGAGATCAGACCAGTGTCCCAATTTCGATGCTCACCATTGGTATCTCGGGTATTAGAAGATATAGAACAACGGTTAAATGGGGAATGTTTTGCAGAATTCAATACTCGCGGCAAATCTCATTTCAAATTTGAAACCCCCGATTGTCATTTGTTTTTAAGTTATTACCACTATCTTTTGTTTTTCATATGGCGGCCATATAGGATTTTGGGTTTGTTAGGTAGTCCTCAAAATGTGCTTTTCAACGATGTATAACATGCCTAAAAGAATTTTATTTATAAGGAAAATATTAATAAAAACGTAAATTAATCTTTAATATGAAATTAGTAGGCTGAAAAATTAAACACCAATGTCAAATGAAAGTGAAAAGATATTCTAAGTAATACTGTAAACAAACGAAACGATAAAAAAATTATAGAAATAAAAAGTAAAGATACAGAACTTAAAGTTCACATTCACTTAAAGAAATTGTTCAATATGACGACCATTCTGTTCCACACAATTTTGACACCTTGTTCGAGTAGAGTTACAAACTCTACGTAACGTGTTTCCGTTTACTGATCGTAGCACATCTAGTAGTCTTTGTTCTAAAATTTCCCGAGTTTCTGGCGGTTCAAAATCAAATACTTCGTTTTTAGTGGTACCCAATAAATAAAAGTCAAGCGGGGTAAGGTCGGGTGATCTCGCAGGCCATTGCACGGGTCCATTATTGAAATCACTCTCTCATTAAAGTTTTCTCTCAAAAAATGTTGCACGTTACGAGTGTTATGGGCCGCGCAACCATCTTGCTGGAACCAGATGTTTTGCATGTTCTCGGGATTAATAATTTGCCTCAAAGCAGACATTATCTCGTTTGTTAGTAGCTCCAAATATCTGTTACCAGTTAAATTGTAATCAAAGATGAAAGGACCTATTAACTGATTATCTAAAACGAAAAAAAGAGTTTAAAAAACAAAAAAAATGTAAACAAAATGTCATACCAATTAAACCGCACCAGACATTAAAACCAAATCGAACTTGAAATCTTCTTTGATTTACCAAATGTGTATTTTCAGTAGACCAATGATGATAGTGATTCCTATTGAACACTCCACAATTGGTAAATCGTGTTTCATCTGTCCATAGTATTTTCCTAGGAAAATTAGCGTCATATTCAAATATTTGAAGGTACCACCTGCTAAACTGTAATCGTCGGAGATTGTCATTATCACTTAAACCTTGTACAATTGTTGGTTTGTAAGGGTGATACTTGTTTTTCGTCAAGGTTCTGTGAACAGTAGATTTTGAAATCCCTGTTTCTCGTGTCACACGACGAACTGATGTCCTGGGATTGTTCCTAACGTTCTGAAAAATATTATTTAGACGTGTATCAGCATCATTAACTTCATAGTTAGCTCGTTTTTGTTCGAAGCTTCCAAAGTTTTTTAATTTGCTAACTAGTCTTCTAAAAATTGTCCTGTGTGGCTGTTGTCTTTCTGGAAAACGCTCTGCATAACTCGTGCACGCATTTTTAGTGTTTCTATTTGCTTTGAAATACACTTCCAACATATCAACTTTTTCTTCGTTTGAATATGTATGTGCCATTATCAATAATTATAAATCTTAATACTTGACAATAATTACTTATCACTAACTACAAGTAGTTTAAATTAACTTATCTCTGCAGCACTAATTGTACTTTGACAGATTATCGTTTTGTTTAATTGTCAGAATACATTTGTCATTGACGTTTGACGGAACATAATGTCTTTGCTAGTGATACACGCTCAGAGGTTAGAATTATCTGACATTTGATGTAAAACTAAATACAAATCTCCCCACTACTTTTAATCCTGCGCGAACTTACCCCTCCTTAATTGGCGTTTGCTATACTTAGAATATCTTTTCACTTTCATTTGACATTGGTGTTTAATTTTTCAGCCTACTAATTTCATATTAATGATTAATTTACGTTTTTATTAATATTTTCCTTATAAATAAAAATTTTTCAGGCATGTTATACATCGTTGAAAAGCACATTTTGAGGACGACCTAATAAACCCAAAATCCAATATGGCCGCCATATGAAAAACAAAAGATAGTGGTAATAACTTAAAAACAAATGACAATCGGGGGTTTCTGTTTGTATCAAATAATTTGTTTTAAAAAAGTGTCTGAACAATGTAAAACTTTAAAAGAGGCCAGACTAAGCGTTATCGAGTTATTGAGGAATAACGAAATCGGCAAATTTTTGATTTTTCAAAATATTTTAAAAATTTAAAAGGTTAGATCAAATTTGAAATGAGATTTGCCGCGAGTATTGAATTCTGCAAAACATTCCCCATTTAACCGTTGTTCTATATCTTCTAATAACCGAGATACCAATGGTGAGCATCGAAATTGGGACACACGATGCTGAAACAAATTCTAATACGTTGCTCTGAATATGAATTTCGGTATATATGTTCTTTATAGATTTTAAAGCAGCATACATTTCAATAAATAGAAAAAAACCTGTTTGAAGTATTGAAAGATTTCAAAATCCCGGCGAAGTTGGTAAACGTTAAAATGACGTTGATGAGAACAATATGCTGAGTTAAAATAGACGGGGAAGGGTTAACACTTTCAAATACGAAGAGGGCTACGGCAAGCGAATCCGCTCTTAACAATTTTATTTAATATAGTTCTGGAGAAAGTAATAAGAGTAACTAATATAAATCGCAGAGTAACGCTCTTTAACCGAAGCGAAGAGTGCTTTGCATTCGCAGATGACGTCCTGTTCATGGCCTTCAGATAAATAAAAGGAAATGTCAATATATGGAAATTAAGGGGGTATGAAGAGTACATTAAAAGAGACATTCAAAGACAATGATGGTCTTGATCTTTGAAGAGGTAAAAAACTGTATGTATTTAGGAGTTTAAATAGAAGACAAATGTATTAAGATCATACAATTAGATTGGCGAATAGTAATAGATTTACAGAAAGGTTAAATAATATATGTACTTAAATCAAAAGAAGTCTTAAAGAGAAAAACTAAAATAAAATGATATAAATCGGTACTAAGACCAATTCTGACATATCTACTGTTGCGAATTATGGATAATTACTAAGAATGTACAAGACAAATTGAAAGTCTGGGAGAGAAATATACCAAGGAAGATATTCGGAGGAAAGAGAACCAAAGATTGATGGGAAAGGCGAACCAATGAAGAAATTCGCAATTTATATGTAAAAGTTCTTACAAAATATTTCATAAAAGTACCCAGACTCCAGTGGTTCGGCCGTCTTGAAAGATTAGAACAAGAGAGATTAAGGATGGAAGCTACCCGATTGAAAGAGAAGGAGTGGGTAGACCAAAGAGAAAATAGAGATATGCTGTTACGGAAGTTGTGGAAGGAAAGGGACTCGGAAATGAGTGATTGCTGGCAAGGGACTGGAAGAAATGGAAGAACTTTACTAAGCAATGAGTTTAAAAAGGTCTGTAAACGCTTATATATGTTACTCTAAGTGACTATCTCTTTAACCAAATAATGTTTATTAGTGAGTATATGCGTTCTTGTTTTTCGATAAATTTCAGTTTCATTATGTATTTTTTCTATTTTGCGTTCGAAATGAACTTATTATGACACCCAAAACAGTATCGAAATGAGCTTAATTTCGATACGCTTTTCTTCATTTTTCAATATTGGCGTTGTTCGAACACAGAAATAAATATCATTGCTGTCATTTGATTTTAAGAATTTAACTACATTTGGCAGATATGATATATGTGCGTACTCTACACAAACAATGTATATTGTATACAATTGACTACAAGATATATTAGTTTCTATGTCACTCATGTTTATATTTTTAAATAAAATATCAAGTAATGTTAACGAAAATTAATAAATAATATGTAATATAATATACTTCACGGATAGCAAGATTTAAATCTGAAAATGTCAAGTATCAATGTGTTTTATATAAAAAAAAAAACTTAAAAAAACTTTAAAATTAAATAATTCCAATTTAATCAATTTATTAATGTAAGAAATGCAAAATAGAAAATTAGTATAAAGAACTCGTTTCATAAGGTCTTTTGCCGCACTCGTTCTTTAGAAAACTCGCGTTATCGTTTTCTAAACTGATCTCGTGCGGCAAAATGGTGCCTTATGAAACTTGTTTTTTAATATACAATAAATTTTCATTAAATTTTAAATTAGTGTAAAAAGGACTGATATCTGGTAATTATTCGCTTCATAAACATTAATATAATATATTGAAGGAAAAATTATGATAAATTTATAAAAATAATATCAGGGCATTGTTTCTGTTTCCAATTAAGTTAATGGAATTTTATAATTTAAGAAGTGCCTAAAACATAAACTATATTTCAATATAAATTAATCAAATTAAATATTGAACAAGTAAATATACATATTTTTAAATGAAGCGAAAATTATTGAAATAAATTGACAATTTGGCGCAAATTCAACGATTGTACATGGAAATTAATGAGCCTTTGTGATCTATATTGCGATTTCTAAAGTGCTGTATTAAATTATAACAACATGTTCTCACTTTTGAACGCCAATATTTAGGAGCAAACACATTAACTGCATGCTCCTGACCTGTACGTATAATATCATTTATAATTTTCCTTAACCTACTTGTAATACTGCCAATAATTTGATTTCGCAGTCCATAGTGTCAGAATTTGTAGCTTAATATAAATTCTGTTATTTAAATTAATGATTAAGTCTTTATTTTGAGTTTAGAATTTAATTTTACACGTGCTAATGTCGAGGTAATTAAATTAAATTTTGATTTCCTTTCTGTGAATTTAAAATGATAGTTTTCTTTAATTAATTCTCTTAAATTGAATTAAAAAAAAGACTGTGTGACACTGACGTAAGTAGACAACGATTTTGAATATGGTCTTGTAATATTTAAAAGAAGAGAGATATCGACCCTATGGCAAAGGGTTGTAATTTGGTCATATGTGTTTATTATTATTTCCCCAATAACTCTAACAGAGAAGTTGAATATAAACTAACAAAATTCCAAATTAAAAAAAAAAAAAAAATTAAAACTTTGTGAGTGAGTAGTCTATATTTTTTGTAGCGAAAAATATTTTAAGGAAACGACATTCTTTAAAGTTAGAAGGATTTTGGTTTTTAAGATGTGTCCCGATAATCAAAATACATTAATATTGGTGTTATACATGTCACAGAGCATCTAATACCAAAAACTTTGGTATTTGGTTTTGGATTCTGACATATACCTAAGAAGCTTGAACTATATTCTAATTTAAGCACATATGTATGAAATGTTTACCGGCTTATTTATTTTTGTTCCATCTATGGCATGCAATATGTATCATGCCTTCAAAGCCATTTATTAGGATTTCTTGGGTTATGTCAGCACAAGAATTCACAATAGCATTACGAAGCTGTTCGATTGTGTGATGTCACGTTTTGAAAATGGTATTTTTCTACGACAACATCGAAAAATGTTCATATCAAGAGTGTAAATTGAATCATAAGAAGCTACATTTTGTACTGAATTTCATTTTGCATCGGTTGCTAGGCAAGTTGCTAGACAACAAATGCAATTTGAAATATTTCGTGTTCGGTCTGCTGTTTTTGATAACAAAAAGTAAGGTGGCTTAGAGAATATAACGCCGAACGACAAATGTCATCAGTTTGTTACAATTTGTGCATTACTAATAATTTCGTAGTTATTTCAAAGAAACCAGATAATTAATATGGAAAGTGATAGTGATAGTGACTTGGAATTAACACCTCCAAATATAACAGAAGCAGCAAATTTAACAACACTAAATTTATTGCCGGAAACATCGAAGAAAATGTACAAACGGACTTATAATAACCTATTTTTGGGGTGGAAAGGAGATCGGAACGCCAAATCGTTTTCCGAGAACGTCTTAATGGCGTATTTTGGCGACTTGGCAAAAAAATTCAAAAGTTTCACATTATGGACACAATACTCAATGCTTCAAACGACTCTCAGTATTCATAATAATATAGATATTGCAAAATACTTAAAACTGAAAGCATTTCTTAAGCGGCAGTCCGACGGCTACAAACCCAAAAAGTCGAAGATCTTTACATCAAATGACATCAATAAATTTATTAAAGAAGCCCCAGATGAGATCTATTTAGCGACAAAAGTAAGTTTTATATAGCCATATTATGAAATATATATTTAATCTATATTTTAGGTCGCATTAATTATGGGCATAATGGGTGCATGTAGAAGACATAAATTACATCAAATGAAAATTACTAATTTCAATGATTTGGGTTCAGCTGTTTTAATAACTATACCAGACACTAAAAACAAAACTATACGAAGTTTTACTGTAACTAGTCCTTATTATGAAATTTACAAAAAATATGCAAACCTCCGCCCTTCAAATGTAAATGGTACATGGTTCTTCATTAATTATCAAAACGGAAAATGTACCGTCCAAAGAATAGGCGTGAATAAGCTTGGAGGCATGGGAAAAGAGATTGCTAAATATTTAAATTTGCCAAACTACGAATTATACACCGGACATTGCTTTCGTCGATCTTCAGCAACAATTCTTGTTGATGCTGGTGGTGACATAACTAGTTTGAAGCGTCACGGTGGCTGGAAGTCCACGACAGTCGCCGAGGGATATATCGATAAATCGGAGAAAAATAAATTTGACACAGCTAATAAAATTGTAAAGGCAATACAGAGCATTTCAAATATACCATCGACTTCAGGAATAGGAAATCGTGAAATGCCATCTACTTCGACAATGGAAAATTGTCAATATCAAGAAAATTTTAGTATCCAGCATTCCACAAGTTCTCAAAAAATGATTTTCAATAATTGCACATTTAACTTTAACAATAAATAAAATACGTAAGTAGGAAGTTATTTCATAGTTCTTCTTCTTAAATGGTTGGGCACTGTCCAGGCTCTGCTAATGAATAGGTAATTTCGTATTTTCATGGATCCAAAGCAATAAATAAAATATTTTCATATTTATTTGTATCTATTTTTATAATTGTCGTTGTCGTAGAAAAAGTATAGTATGCAACGCGCACAAAATAGCAATTTTGCACTCGTTTCAATTGCAACACTCGCCTTCGGCTCGTGTTTATGCGAAAAGAGGCATTTGTTGAGAATGTCAATATTATTTATGTTATTCAAAAACCATAGACAATACTGTGGAATCTACCTGTTTGAGTTCCGAAACTGTTTGAATGTTATATGGACACAACTTTAAGTCCTTTTTTAAAATAGTAAGACACGTTTTCACTGACAAATGAACTTGTGATAGTTTTGCGATTGATTTTTTGAGTGAATTGTCCATTCGACACCATTTGGCCATTTCTATAGTAACTTTGAATAATAAATATTTTATGTTGTAACTCTAACATTAAAATAATAGCTATTTGTGTAACAATTACATAATGTAGGACTTTATTGACGAGCCGCAGAGGAGAGTCAATAAAGTCCATTATGTACTAGTTGCATATATAGTTTTATGTTCGACTGCTTTGAATTCTTAAAAGTACGGTTGCGATCGTAATTTAAGGGACACCTATTTTTGTACATTGTAAAGTCTACTTCATGATAAAATTATATTTGCCAATTTATGAAATGTCACCAACGTCAGTTTGTATTTGAAATCATACTTACAATGTAAAAATATGACGAATTTATGTGTTAAGACTTGTCCCTTATTTTTCGATCGTAATAGTACATAATAATTTTTTGAAAATTCCAGTGTTGGTTAATGATTTTTGCTGTTGCCATTAGTTACCCAGATTAATGTCTAGTTTAGTAATTTTGACATTTGCTAAAAGTAAATTTAAAATGAAGGAGTTTGAAGAAATAATTTCTGCCGATATAAATGAAATAGCTTTGTATGCTAAACAATTACTTTTACCAAATAAGTCAAACACTTATACGAAGAGACATAACAAGTGTTCGTTTGAAAAGTCAATCTAGTAGCATGTGATTTACTGAGAACATTTTGAAGTATGTCGTAAATTAAAATTTACTACTTAACCTACGAAGTCGTATATTTTGACAGTTTCATATATACAAATAAATAACAAATAATAGATATTTATTGAAAACTATAACAAATGTTGAAAATGTTGTCCTTCAAGATCAATGCACTTTAAAATCCTCCGTTCAAAATTATTAATTATTTAAACCAGAATCGACGCACGATTATTTTATGCACTTAACTGATATTTGTGATTGACATTATCAAATGTCATTTGGATTTACGTTTACGGAACAACAAACACATACAAATATATATGCGTCTTATTCTATCAAAATTTCAAAGTAACCTAGATTGACTTTTCAAATGAACACACGTTATAGTATATATCGCAAATGGTGTTCACAAAATAAACTTTTATTTTGACACTGGCAGTAGAGTATTTTTTGCATTATATTATTTTACTAGTACAATAAAGTACAGCTTTACAGTCGCAAAAAAGTATCATAAAGCGACTGTTTTTAATGCAGTCGTACATAAAATAATTTAAAAAATATAATTTGTTTATAATTTGAATTTATGTATTACAACTGTCAGAATTTGAAGTTTTCAAAAGCTTCGCATGTGCACCAATCTTTGATTACTTAAAAAACAGCCTACTATAATGAGGAAAGATTTTAAATTCACGCTACTTATCAAAATAAAAAAAAATAATTGAATTGTATTGCAGATGCAAAAGAAGATTTAGTAAGGTAAATAAGTAAAAAAAAAAAAATTAAAAAACGTGGACGTTAATATCAGTAAATACAAATAAAGCCGCAAATATTTTCGACAGAAAAGAATGAAAATAGAAAGTGTTTGAAAACAATCATGAAAAGCTTGTTTATAATAATAGTAAGCGAAAACCAATGAAAAATGTTTTAATACATGAATAAAATAAATGAAAACTACAATAATTACTTTCTGTTATTTTGTATTTGCATACACGAAGTTTTTTCTTTTTGTAAATAGAAAATAAATTTTTTTTTGCTATATTTGATTTTCTCCTTTGATTGTTTTATATATAGAAATATTACGAGAGAATTTTTAATTAATTTATTTTAGCTGACCACATTATTTACAACATACGAGGGCGGATTAATGTATAATGTCCCTAATGTCATTTTGTGACTAGTGATGATGGTAAGAAGTCCTAACCTGCAAACGGTAATTTAAAGTATGCCGTCTTAGCATGCAAGTTTCATTTTCCTGTGTATTGCCGTTGAGTAATAGTGTCATTAATCATGTATTCGATTTCTGCCCTACGCTGAACTACGCTGAATGTAAGGGACAGTTTCACTTGCAGTTTTCTAATAGAGTTGCTTTACATCATCATATTCGTCTAGTCGTGGAGAAGTTTCGGGCTACAGAATCTGTGTTAAAAGGAAAAGTTCTGGTAAACCACGTACAAAGCAAAATATTGTTGAACACGTAGAAAATCTTGTTGTAGAAAACCTAGAAACATCAGTTTGTCGTTTATCAGTTCAAACGAACTTATCTTCTAGTAACGTTCATAGAATTTTGAAGCGTCGTTTTCATATGTATCCATGCACAGTACCGATTGTTCAACATATCTTACGTAGAGATGACGCTAGTAGGCTTAATTATTGCAACTTCTTTCAAGAAAATTTAAATAATGACGAAATTCTTGATCTAAGTTTTTTACTGATGAAGTATGGCTTCATTTAATCGGGTTTGTAAATAAACAAAATTACAGAACATGGTCTCTAAACAATCCAAACAATCACATCGAAGTTCCTTTACATCCTGTTAAAGTTGGAGAATGATTAGCTGTATCTCGTCGTAGAAAAATAGGACCAATATTTTTTCGCAATAACATTAATAGCCAACGATACCGAGAACAGTTATTAACACCATTTTTAACTCAAGTGCAACATGCACATACTACTCGTGAAAATTTAGGGCTTTTAGAAGTTTACCCTCAGTAAAACATTATTTACTACAGTTTCAGAAGTTTACTTCTAAAACTGTATTATTTCATTATTTTGTCTGTTCTTAGTGGGAGACCTTATATATCAATCCGCCCTCGTATATTTCAAAATTGTACTCCATCTTGGTCATTCTTATTATATTTATTGCCAAGTGGATAAACATTATCATAAATATCTAAATTACGTAACATGATTGTCTGAATAAAATGTACAATGGTTTGTTGGTTTTATTAAAATCTTTTGACGTACCTACTTCAAAAGCATCCAGTAGCCAGGAATCACGATATGTAAAAAGATTTTAGCTGGAAGTAATAATTTGTTCTTCTTATAGATTCTGTAAAGCACTTATTGAGGACATATAATGTATAAAACAAAAAGTCTTTTTAATAATATAACATATAATTAAATATCGGGAATGAAGAATACAATAGAAGTTCATATAGGTATTTGTAAAGACATCTCTCCAGATTATAATATACCGGGTGTATTATGAAAAACCTTTGGGGCTGTAGCTTCCTTATATTTTATCTGATTTTAATGAATGATATGTCAAACTAAATCGTTTTTAAAGCACTGTAACATGATTTAAAAAAAAATTTTTGACATTTCGTTTTTGACAGACAGTAGTAAATTTTTTTTTAAAATAGTACTACATATTTTTTTTTACTTATTCTAATAAACATTTATTTCCTGAAGACACCTCCATTAAATTGAGTGACAAATTTATTATTATTAAAAAAAAAACTACGAAATTTACACACACATTTGACACCTATTAACTCCAACTGCTGCGTTTAATATAAGATTTGGTGGTATTTCATGACATACTTGTACTATCCTTACTTAATTATCTCTGGTATCAGGTGGAGTCAAATAGACATGATCTTGAATGTAAGACCACAGAAAGAAATCTAGTGGATTCAGATCTGGCGATCTAGCAGGCCATCGAATAGGTCCGTAAGTGCCCATCCATCTGACGCCAAAATAATTATTTAGAAAATCAGTATTCTGTCGTGCATTATGGGGTGTGGCACCGTCCTGTTGGAACACCACCCTGTTTAACTCAGCAAGTGGCAACTCATCTAAATAATCGCCTAATTCATTGCGTAACAAATTATTATACTTTTCTTGGTTTAGATTACCCTCCACAAAAAAAGGTCCTCTATCGCCTAAAATGCCACACCATACATTTACACTGAACCGATTTTGAAAATTGTGTTGCATCACAACATGGTTATTTTCAGTGCTCCAATGGCGATGATTATTTCTGTTGAATACATCATTTTTCCCAAAAGTGCATTCATCTGACCACAACACACGACGATAAAAAATTGGATCTTCCATTAGTTTATTCATGAAAACCGTGCAGAATTAAACCCTTTGTTGAGGGTCGTTTTCACCGAGAGCATGCACCTTCCGTGGCTTATAAGGAAAGACCTTGTGCTTCTTCAGAATGTACTGAACTGTAGAATGTTATACCTGCATGTAGTGAGCAATTTCTCGCGTAGACGTATTAGGGTTTTCTTCCACATAGAGTAAGACACTTAATTCTAAATTTTGATCTTGAATTACACATGCGTTTATTTTCGGTTTTTTGAATGATCCAAAATTTCGTAAATTTCGCACTAGCCTTCCAAACTTAATCGGCACTTGGACGCAGTCTGTCAGGAACACGATTTCCATAAAGTCGCAAAGCAGCTGCAGAATTTGTTCCGCATTCAAAATATGCTTGAATCGCATCCACACATTCGCCATTATCCATTTCAATAACAAAATTTAGAAATAAATCGTTGAAAATGTTATAATGAATGTGTGACTGACAGATGTCACAGCTCTCTTCGAAAATTTGGAATGCACTTTTATCGTTCAATATGACTGCTTGATTTATAAATTTTTAAAATAAACACTGTAAATGTTGTTGATGCCCACCGCTCACTGATAACATTGGTTTGTAATCCTTTATGGGCTATATAGTATTGAATGTAAGTTATTTAGAAGGTACACACATTTGCTGGTAATAAAATGAAATAGAGTATTTAAAATGTATTTAAGAAATCTCTGTGTTCGGAAAAACCAGAATAAATCGAACTAAAAAAAACCCTACAATTTCTCGTTTTTTTTCATACAAGGATATCGTTGTTTACAGTTTCATATTCAGAAAAAGTAATATATTTGAATAAGGAAAAAAAATATAGTGCAATTTAAAAAAACAGTTTGCAGCTGTCTGTCAAAAACAAAGTGTAAAAAAAAAATTCAAAGCGGATCACGTTACAGTGTTTTTAAAACGATTTAGTTCGACGTATAATTTATTACATTCGGATAAAAAATAAAAAAGTTACAGCTCGAGAGGTTTTTCATAATACACCCGGTATAACATTTATATAGCGTTACATATAAAATAAACATGTTACGCAATAAATAAAGCACAGACGCAACCAATAAGAGATTCATGCATTATATTCACAAAACAGAAACGCAAGAGATTCCAACGTCAACCCGCAACGAACTCAGCCAATCCGCTATGACTGCTTGATGTGCGCAACTATGATTGCTTGATGTACGACGGTAGCCGGCTAAAATATTTCAAGCCCATATAAATTAATGAATTACGGCACGCACTCGTCTTCGGTTTTGGAAGATGTAGCTGTTGGCTACTGCGTGTACCTTACAAATGAATACCTGATCAATGTTGGAAATTACTCTGCTATTTGAAAATGATCGACAATGTTTCGTACAGAAAAAGCAAATAAATTGTAAAAATCGCACGACTAGCAAACAAGGGCGACAATGTTATGTTATATATGTTTTATTGAATAAGTTGCAATGGCTAGATCTTTCTCCTCAACTAATTTCTCTTTTGAAATTATATTTATTCGTTGAATGTAGTGATGTGTCGATCCAGCAGTGGCGGCTCGTGCTAAAAATTTTAAGGTGTTCTGCAAGTTTTACAAAAAAATTTACCTTGCACGGGCAGTAAGAGGTTGTCTCCCATCGATCTTATCGTGCTTTCCTCGCCTTCCGCACTGAAGTAATGGATTTCTGGAACGATTGTCAATTGTCACACAAAAAAATAAGAGTAACTAAGCACTACTTTACTAACAAATTATTTCTTATAAATTAAATCTATTCTACGTTCTTTTCGATTTGCAAATTTTGTTATCACTTTGTCATTAAAATTGTCTATTTCGGAGATAAACTTTTTTTCGATAGATAGCATGGAAAGAGATGTTAAACGATCTTCGGTCATTGAATTTCTGAGAAACGTCTTAATTCGATTTAGTGTTGAAAAGCATCGTTAGGCCTCTGATGTTGTCATGGGAGTTGTTATTACAATTTCTAATAATTTTCTAGTCTCCTTCAACGTATCTCCCAGATTGTTTTTTATTAAAAATTTTAGAAGAGGTAGTGCGCCTTTTAATGATCTACAATCAGTTCTTGAGTAACTAACAGACAATTCAGTTCGTAATCTTTCTTTATCAAGGGTGGGATAATAGGAGCATGCGGAAGTGAGTTTGTCCTCAGGAAATTTACTGCAATACTCTCCAAAGCATTCCGAAAAAAAAGTGATGCCACTACTAGATGCTCTTTAAAATGAAATCGATCTTTTGCACAATTTAGAATAACATCACACACCTCTAAAGCCGAAATTCGATGATTAAATCTGCTGTTATTTGGATGTTTGCGTTTTTCTGGCGGTGGCTCATCGCTTATTAAATCTGATGCTTCACTTATGATGTCAATATTTGTCAATATTATTTCGAACTTGGCCTATACTGCGTTCAAAATTTTCGATAGCGTCTTTTACTAGAGTGGGTTCAATTTTTCTTTGCTGCAATTGATTAAACAGGATATCTACATGGGGCATTACATGATGGAAAAAAGTCAGCCAAAAATTGAAGATCGGATCATTTAATGTACGGCGAATAGAGGCGGCTGCACTACAGACTGTGTTGTTGGAGAATTGTTCTTCTATTTCTTCCATACACTCAATGAGAGAGGCCCTATTTTCGTACACAACATTAATGGTCCTGATATTAAAATTCCAACGGGTTGTAGCGCCGTGGGGGATCCTTCTGTTTACAATCTTGTTTAACACTTCTACTCGTTGGGGTGAATTATTAAAAAAGCCGGGACTGTCTTGTAGATTTCCAAAAAATACACGTACTTGCGAATTTGCAGAAGCAGCTTTAGATATAATTAAATTTAATTGATGGGCATAGCAATGTACATAGTTCGCAAAAGGGTACTTTTTTTTAATCAATGCTTGAACGCCTGCGTGTTGTCCGCTCATCACCGCTGCTCCATCGTAACTCTGTGCAATCAGTTTGTTAGGTGAATTTTGAATTAAAGCATCTATGACACTTAAAATTGTTTTGCTAAGTGTTTCTGCATCACATTTTTCAGGAATGACGTAGTTCCAAAAACGTTCAATTGGCTCACCATCACGAACATATCTAAAAATAACTACCATTTGAGTTTTTGCAGCAACATCCGTTGTTTCGTCCGCCATGATCGCCAAAAACGGAGAATTATTAATTTCCTCAATTATTTGTTCTTGGCAGACTTCAAGTATGCACTGCAACAGATCATTCTGTATTTCTTTGGAAGTGCCTTTAAATACCGAACAATTTTTTAGGTGCTCACTTAGAGTTGCATCCAATTCAGCCGAAAAATTAATAAGTCCACGAAATATCCCCGGATTCTCGGAAGTATCGCTCTCATCATGTCCCCGAAGGGCCAATTCAAAAGCTCCACAAAATTTTATACAATTAATAATTTTTGATAAAATATAACGATTCTTTGACACATTTTCATTATGTCTCTGTATATTTACCCAATAAGCAGAATCTAGTTGAGCCATAATTTTAGTTGACCCTAGTAACGCAAATTCCATACAATTATGAAGATGGCTTTTAGAATTCTCATGTCTTTTTATTTTCAAACTCAAGTGCTCTAGATCCGTGACCCCTATTTCCGTCCAAGCTTTATCGCCACCAAAAAGTAAACAGGGAAAACAATATAAAGCATTTTTTTTGTTGCATCCACAAATCCAATCGCTTTTTGAATAAATATCGCTACTAAATTTACGTGTATAATTTTTCCCTCTACTTACACCAGTTTTTTCAATAGTGATATCTACTAATGACCTACCTCTTGCTTTTAATTCTAACTTCTCTTCGTATGAATATTTAAAGAATCTCTTCACATTAATTAAATTAAAGACCACCTCCATAATACACAGAGTTTATATAAATTGTCAACAATATACAAAAACAAACAAGCACGCGCACAATATTATTGTTTTTACGTTACACTCGCCGCACAGTAAACAACACGCGTAAATATTAAACACCTATACCAAATCATATTAACGTGCTGGATAGAATGCAGCGAATATTGCCTTATAAAATCACGTATTGATTTCAGACATCCGCGGTGGTAGCGGGGTGCGTGCGGGTGTTTCAAAGAGCTCTGAGAGCCCGTACGTGTGGAGCAGATAAGGAACAAGTGAGCGATCGCGCGAATTAGATTGGTTATTCCACTGGTCGCCTATTGTATATTATTTGATAATATTCTATATATAACCGGCGTTAGTGTTGTAATTTCGCAAGCGAATATCTCGGCATCTACTGATCGGATTTTGATGATTAAGGTGTCAAATTGTAGTATGCAAATTTTTTGATATACAGGGGGAGAATTTTCACAACAATATGTTACGCTTTTATAAACATCAGAAATGTCGGAAAAATTATGCAAAAGAAAACTAGTTTATAACTAATACAGGTTCGCCCGCCCAATTTTTGGGAGCTCTACAGCACTGCAGCGCTTATGCGCCAACCGACACTGCGATCCAGACGGATTCGTTCCAATGGAACAAATCCATCCGTTGAACGAATTGGAACGAATCCGAAATTGTAAGTGTATGTCGTTCCTTTATTTCGTTCCATCGAGATTATTCGATCTATAACCACGATAGAACGGCACGTCGTCAAGCATTTGTCGGTCTTTCTATATACTTGCTTACTAAGATATAAATTATAAATGTATATATTGTCCATGTATTTTTTCATAATGTAAACAAATCATTAATACATGAGTCTCTCTATTTATGTTTATTTTAAATTTTGGCTCTTATCTACTCCATCAATTGCCTGTCGCTTGTTTCAATAGTAAAGACTCGTAATGAAATATATATGTATTACGTTTGTTTATTTTGGATTTTGAATTTATGTGTTTATAGTGTCTGCACTTATTAGGATTTAAAGACAAAGATATAACAAACAATGAATGGTATTGGTGTAAAATGACTAGGGGGTTTTATGTTTTTATTTTAATAGTTCAGTTTAGATTTCACTAGTATTAAGTTCATATTATTATTCAAGTTCTTAAAAAGAATCGCGATGGATAAAAGAAAGCGCAGTGAAGTTTGGAAATTTTTTACCGTCGTGAATGATCATTCAGCTATTCAATATTTCTGCAATTCAATATTTTCACATAAAGGAGGGGCGATCGCAAATCTAATCCGACATTTGAAAAGGAAGCATCCATTTTCCCTAGTAGAAGAACCTGAAAAATATACGTCGCATACGCATACGCATACCGATCCAAACGAACCTTCTACATCCAAGGCCGGTTAAAGTGTTGCTTCTGCTACTGCAGGAATTGCACCTGCCATAACAAGAGAAAATACTGAGGCAAATACCGAACTTGTAAAGAAAAGGAAAGTGTATCAGTCAACTTTGACAACTTTTGAAAAAAGGTCATTACCCGTACAAACTTCAAAAAAGGTAGATAAACAACTGTGTACTATGATTGTTGCTGAATACCAGCCACTTAGTTTGGTAGAAGATACTGAATTTCGAAAATTTGTTAAAATGCTAAATCCAAATTACAATCTTCCATCAAGAAAGACTATTTCCAATATAATTTTACCCCAACTGCATACAAAAGTATATGAAATTGTATAAAAGTGTTTGTTATTGACGAATTATGTTGCTATCACCACTGATGGATGGACTTCTATTAGTAAACAGTCTTATCAAGCGCTAACTGCACATTTTTTTACCGATGACAGTAAATTAACATCAGTTTTAACATGCTGCTGTATCGAAGGAAGTCATACAGCTCAAAATTTGTCTAATAATATGAAGAGCCTTTTAGACACATGGGAAGTGTTCCACAAAGTTTGTGCTGTTGTCACTGATTATGCAGCAAATATTACAGCAGCAGTTCACATTTCAGGGTGGCAGCACCAGCACATATCATGTTTTGCCCATACTCTTAACTTAATAGTACAGAAAGGGTTACATGAAATTCGGGACATTCAGCATAAAGTAAAAGCCGTTGTCGAATTTTTCAAACGTAGTCCACTTACAACGGCAAAACTTCAAAATCTACAGAAACAAATGGATTTTCCTCAACTTAAGTTGAAACAAGACGTAAGCACAAGGTGAAATTCTACTTATGATATGTTTGATAGAACTATTAAAATGAAAGATCCTTTGCAATCAGCGTTAGCTATTTCAAACTGCAATATTAATTTGTTTGATCACGATTTCGAAGTTCTTTCAATGTGCTGCAAAATCTTAAAACCTTTCAAAGATGTAACAGAAGAACTAAGTGGTGAAATAGTGGTGACAATTTCCAAAAATTTTAGTGTTTGGTAAAAAGTGAATTATATATCCAAAATGAAAACGCAGTTGGTTACGGTCGAAGCAGATGAAGCAGATAAGATGTGCGAAATTGTATTAGCTGAATTACTTAAAAGATTTGAACATACAGGAGATTGAGTATATGTATGTATAATAACGGGTGTTCAGAAACATTCGAAGTCAAAGTAGTCCTTGAAAATATGAAGTCATGTCTGAGATAGATTGATTTTTGACAGACAACAGTTGACATTTAATAATATAATTATTACAAATCAGATACTTAAGTAAAGATATACGATTTTTTGTTCAGAGCCCACTTGACTTCGAATGTTTCTGAACACCCGTTATATAAAATAACAAGTGTTCATTTGAAAAGTCAATCTAGTAGCATGTGATTTACTGAGAACATTTTGAAGTATGTCGTAAATTAAAATTTACTACTTAACCTACGAAGTCGTATATTTTGACAGTTTCATACATACAAATAAATAACAAATAATAGGTATTTATTGAAAACTATAACAAATGTTGAAAATGTTGTCCTTCAAGATCAATGCACTTTAAACTCCTCCGTTCAAAATTTCTGATTATATTCTGCAACATTACTGGATTGTTATTAATTTCCATGCATTTCTGTTTGATTCTCTGTAGCATATCATTCAAATTCAATATAGGTGTTCGAAATATGTTATTTTTTAGATAAGGCCACAAAAAGAAGTCGCAAGGTGTTAAATCGCATGAACGTGCAGGCCAGGCAATTTCAGTATTTCGACTAATTATACGCTCATCAAAAAATTCTCTTAAATAATCCAAAGAGATTCTCCAGTACAGTCACAAAGTGCTCCGTCTTGTTGGAAATATGCATTTTGAAGTTCATCATCATGCAACTTATTGACAAATGGTTGTAAAATTTCCGTACGGTACCTTTGAGCAGTTAACGTTCCCTGAAAAAATATTGGTCCAATGATTCGCCTTTGACTTATCGCTGCCCAAACACCAATTTTCTCTGGATGTAGCGAATTACATGTGGATTTTCACTGCTCCAAATTCTTGTATTTTGTGAATTTAGGTATCCCGTTTTATAAAACCATGCTTCATCAGTAAAGATGACCCTTTGCGAAAGTTCTCCATTATTGTTCATATTTACAAACCAATTACAAAACTGTAGTCTACGAGGGTAATCAATTTCTAACAATTCCTGTACTGCTGTGACACGGTATGAATAAAGTTGCATATCTTTTTTTAATAACTTGTGAGTTGTACCAACAGAAAGGATTATTTGTTGACTCAAATGTCGAACAGATGTTTGTGGTTCATTTTCCATTATTTCTTCAACACGATTGACAACTTGAGGTGTACGTTTCTTAACTGCTCCGCTGCCTGATTTTCCTAAGAGACTACCAGTTTCAGAAAAAAGTTTTAAAGTTCTATCCAAAGTATTCTTAAATTGTAAATAATCTATTACAAAATGTTGAAACTCAACTTGAAATTCTACCATGCAATCTTGAACTGAATAAACCCATAAACCATCAATTTTATTACCACTTCGAAAATAAGCCTGGACTAAAAAAAAATTATGTTCTAAAGTGAAAGCCATTTTAAAACTGAGAAGCAGTTTATTTAAACCAGAATCGACGCACGATTATTTTATGCACTAACTGATATTTATGATTGACATTATCAAATGTCATTTGGATTTACGTTTACGCAACAACAAACACATACTAATATATTTGCGTCTTATTCTATCAAAATTTCAAAGTAACATAGATTGACTTTTCAAATGAACACTTGTTATATAATAAATAAAACAAACAGGCAATCATTCCGATCCAATAAAGCGAGATCGAAATGAATGTGTCACTTGTCGGACTTTACAACTCCGATCCGCCGGCATTTAACATCGAGGTTGTTATAATCGTTCCAAGGAACGAATCCTCTGGACTCGTTCCATTTTCAGAATGGAACGAGAAGGAACGAGTCCACAAAAGGAACGATTTCGCCCATCTCTAGTTGAATGCAGTACGTGCAATACTGTAACACAAGTTTCTCGATATTTATACTTGCTTCAGTTGTTCCTCAGCGATGAAACTTGGACCCTTTAATTTTCCTAATTTGCATGAATGATATAACTTATCTTTATTGATGATTTGATGATATATTATACCATTGAATCTATTGAAAATTGCAAAAATACCTAGATGCGATTGATGTATGAGGTAAAGAGGACCACGTTTCTTTAACTATCACTAAGTGCGGAGTTATGATAGATTCCAGGAAACATATTACTGTGATTTACAATTAAAATATTGTCGGTGATGTGAGATACCTAAAGATCCGAGTATTATATTTGATAGGAGACTTTAGAAGTTGATAGTATTTTGGAAAACCACATATTACAAAGTGTAACGTGTGCCTATCGTACTTGTGGTTTTATATATAGAAATTGAAAAGATTTTAAGAATATGTACTGTTTCAAATTGCTGTATGCTGATTTGGTGAGAACCAAATTGGTGTAACGTTAATTGGTGTGGTATCTAATTTACGCAGTACATATTAATGCGATTGAATCGGTACAATGAAGATTTTTAAAATTCCTTATGAATTTAGCAGATGAAAACGTGGTATGGATTATGGAATATTGTTGAATAGGTTTGACAAGGTAGCACTTGAAAAGAGACGATCAACTCGTAGTAGTAAGTTTGTATTCAATTTATTACATAGTATCATCAATTGTACCTATTTGGTACCTATGATGCATTTTGCTGTTCAGGAAGTAAAGAAATATAAAATTAAGCTCACCAATCTCTCGAATTTGGATTAACTTCAATTCTATTGATATTTATTGGGATTTATTAATGTAAATATGTAGTTTTATGTATAATATAGGTTTACAGATATAATTACGAATTTTTGTTCAAGTTTGATTTAGTTCTTAATAGTATTTATGTTATTTTTATGCCATCTACTCTTTCTTTTATACTTTACATTTATATTTCATCATAATTTCATGTAATTTCCTTTATTTGGGTTTATCCTTACCGCAGATATTTTTTTAAAATTTCAGTGGTGGGGCAATCTGTAATGTCACCTGGCCCCGGAGGTCACATTGTTGCCTTTACACCGGAGGTTTACGAGCATGATAAATAATAGACGGGACAACGATTAAATAACGACATATAATTTAATAAAGATAATAACAATGATAACAATAACAAACACTACATAGTAATAAAGAAGCACTAGTCTTGCAGGGACTCTAACTCTCTGACTCTGACTGTGACTCTGACCCTCGAGACCTCTGAGTGTCTCGTTATATATTAGAGTGTGTCCCCTTAGCCTTTTGACCTGGTTACAAGATAAACACAATGTGGTGAAAGATCATAACTCACCGAGGCCGTATTGTCGAAAGAGATGTTTTGTAAATACATGACCTGGTTTAGTTATTGCATCTTCCACCCGCCGAAAAAGAAAAGAAAAGGGCTTCTAAGCCGTTTAGCTTTTCTTGTCCGTGTTAAACATATATAATTACATTTCCTTGCATACTATGTGTAGGTGCTTAATATATTATACATTAGTGAGATATACTATATAAAGATAAAAACACACAACGTTGTATTAGATTTACACTTTATTTAATAATATTTAACAATGACTATATAACAGCTGTTTCACCGTACAACGGTTTCTTCAGATATACTATACAATATTTCTTATACAAATTTATCTATACTATATAACGATGTGTGTATAGATTGTTACGTGTCCGTAACGTTCCACAATTTATTGTTTCGTATTATGATCAAATTAATTATCTTGTTAACATATTTCGTATTATTTGCATCAAATCTGCCTGTATAATTTTCGTATCTGCAATTTTAATTCATATTCAATTTCTTTAGGTTCCTTTTTTCTTTAATCCTCTTGACCTAGAGTTTTTTTCTGTTGCTAAGAACGTCCGAATTTCTCTTTTACATGGGAATTATTCACCAGCGAACTTTGTCTGCGAAACGTTCTTCACTAAATTCGAATTCCGATTAATGTTACCGTATCTGTTCCTTGTGGTTCTTACGGTCCCGTTGGGGGGATATTTAATTAATCGGTAATTCTACGTTTATTCGCTTCGAGCGATACTCCGTTGGAGGATTTGGAAGGGTTTTGTGAAGATAGTTAGTTTTCTTTTCCATCCGAGTTACGTTTTCGATCGCCGTTCTTAGTCTCATTACCATCAAGCGCCAAATTGGTATGTAGAGTTTTTTTTGTAATTTTCCTTTTTGTCTTATTGCCGTTGTTATGCTTTTAATAGATGGCGCAACCCCTAGGCCGGGAAAAAGCCGTTATTAGACGCAAACAACCGCCTGAACCATTGTCTGTGTTTCCCGCCAACATCGTTCTTCGGCCTGCGTGAATATTAACCACCGAGCATCGGCGGAAGTGCAGATAAGAATTTAATATCATTAGTTTATTTTAATTTACAAACTATTATTGGCGAATCCATCGATTCAGTTATTTATGTTAAAACAAACAAAAGAAGAAATTAATCTCACAGGTGTTTCTCGTCAAGAAAGAACCTGCGTGACCTTCAACGATTTTTTTTTCCTTTCTTTTAAACGTTGCGTTCACTGTCCTGACAAACCTTTTTTTTTTGAATCTTGTTATACCATTTAACTTTGTAACATTAACGTAAGTCTTTCGGACACCCCTATTTGGAAATTGCACATTGATATTAAATTAATTAGCATTAATTCATTTACTCATTAATTGAGAATTATTACACCTTTTTTTTTTGCTTTTCTTTTGCTATTACTTAGAGAAGTTTTCTTTAATGTAAATTATACATTTTGCGAAAACTTATTTTACCCTTTTAGACAAAGAACAGATTAGCGAAAGATTGCTAAGTTCCATCTATTAGTAAATTTGTAACAGTGTTGTAACCTAATAAGAAAAAAATAAGTATTGCTTCTTATTTATGGCTTTTAAGCCCGTCAGCCGCTTTGTAATTAATTATCTCTTAATTAGGCGAATTCTTTGTCTAGGTAAATCGGTATTTCTACAAATACCTGAAATAGTTTCTTTATTAAAATTGTTATACAGGATATTTTCTAAAGCTTTCATATACAGGATATATTCCAAAACTTTTATCCACAGGATATATTCAAAACTTTCATATACAGGATATATTCTAAAACTTTCATTTACAGGATATATTCTAAAACTTTAATATATAAGGTATATTCCAAAAATTTAACATACAAGGCGTATTCTCAAAATTTGTTATACAAGGTATATTCCAAAAATTAATTATACAAGGTGTATTCTCAAAATTTGTTATACAAGGGATATTCCAAAAATTATACAAGGTGTATTCACCAAAATTTGTATACTAAGTGGACTTATTAATAAAATTTATATATACAGGCTTATTCGAATAGTTATTACTTCTTCTCTTTTCCTCGTCTCGAGAACCTCGAGAGTGGAACGAGTCTCGGTCTAGGAACCGGCCATCTGCCCACGCAACTTGCCTTTTCTTTTATCTGTCATCAAGTTTCCGGGTTTGCGACGTCCAGCGGCAGAAATTCGGTGGCGTCCTTTACCACCTTATTTAGTTTTTTTTTCCTTTTACCTCTGGGTCTCCCCACCCCCCTGTGCTGAGGCAGTCTCAGTAGCCGGGTGGGCCGTTGGACGTTGGCAAGAACGGGCAGGGGCGGTTTTAGTCGACCGAGACTGGGTCTGCTCCGAGGTGCGTTCTTTTTTTATTTATTACATAGTTTTTTTTTTCACTACAACTTGAGACCGTAGCAAGATACGCTACACTAAAAGTATTATTATTATAAACGAATTGAAATTTATTATGATTATAAATTAAAATTATTACAAATGGTAAATGATAAATTGTAAATTGTAAATTATAAATTGTGAATTGTAAATTGTAAATAGTAAATCGTAAATTGTAAATTTTAAATTGTAAATGGTAAATGGTAAATGGGCCGTTGTACACTGTCTCAAGTTTGTTCTCTGTTTGTTTGCTTAAATTTGATCTCCATAACATGTGGTAGTAATTTGTAATAGTTGCCTTGTTTCGCAGTTCGCAATTCTTGTCTTTCTTAAATTTTTCGCATTCGATTCTTTGTTTTCAATTCTTCATGCTTGACTGTTTGTCTTCAATTCTTTGTGCTTGACTGTTTGTCTTCAATTCTTTGTGCTCCCCTTAATCATATTTATTTTTAAATGATTCGGCTCTCTCTTGCTCCATGGAATAATTTTTCTTAGGAAATCGCTGTTCCTTGAGTTATCTTTGACAATGCATACTTCCTGTATGCCGTGTTCTGCGCAGAACTCTTTGAGAGTAGTTAACAAGCGCATGTACTGCTGAATACTTGTTATGCCTACTTGCTCCTTTATAAAAATTGTGAGAGCGTCTTCGTCGTATAGGACCATTTCCTTGAAGTGCATGCTTGCTTCATTACGGCTCTGGAGCGAATTGAAGTTTTGCCTTTTCCATCACTTGAAATTCTATTGATTCGGCTGGTTTCCTTTTCAACAGTTCCACAACCCTGAGATGATCAGTCCTGGAGTTGGCGGAATCTGTAGCTGTTGTCGGTTTCGTAATGGTACGATCGATAGGTCTCTGCCGTCGATTGAGCCCTTGACGTGATAAGGATGCTACCGGTCGTTCCGTTACTAACCCTTACATCATTGGAATCAACTTCTATTAGTGATAAGGCGTTTGCAACTAATTTTTTGAAATCTTTGTATATAATAATAAAATCATGTTCCTCGTATATTAATCTGAATTCTCTTTAGTTTGCAAAACTTTATGAATGCGTTAGACATACTTTTTGTTCAATGTCACGGAGTGTAATCGTTTATAAATAAATAATGTCGTGCATTTTAGACGATCTTGGCCTTGCCGATTTCTAAACTAATTTTTGTCTAAGTGTTTCATTTCGATGTTTATTTCCGTATCGATGTTTATTGATTCGACTAGTTTAAATACACATATTGTTGTTTATATACATGCTTGGATAAACAATTTTGAAATACTACACTTGTTGTGCGGCGCCTATTTAAAAAAATAAAACGTATGCATTTTATTGTATATATGCATTGAACGTAAGTGAATTTATGCGCGCTAGTATTAAAATATAACGTGTTTTTCCATTTTAGGTAGGCGGTAAAACAATATGTAGAAACTTCTATATTCTCGTGTACGATGGATAACAAACTTGCGACATGTTTTTGAATTGAATTTTTCGGCCATAATGTAATGTTTTACAATTACATTATATTAATTTTAAGGAAACTTTACCTTAAAAAAAGAACGGTGCTACGCTGTTTACATACTACATTTTGTTGGCGTAAGCAGAAATTATTACACATATTATGCATACGCATCAAACTAATATTATTCTTTATAATACAAAGAAACATTTTAACTATTGAAATATACACAGTTTATGTATGAAAGAGTTTATGCATTGTTCAGTCACTTTAACGCACTGTAATTGTCTTTACTTAGATTTCTAAAAAAAAATACCTGCGTCTCTTCTCTTGAAGTGTTAGAGAGCTTCCGGGGCTGACATGTGAGCGGCTTCGGCTTGCTCCTGGCTGAGGATGACTTTTTCCGTCGCCTAGTTCCCATTTTGTTTATTGGCTTACCATATTTTCGGACTCGTTCCACTTTCCACTTAATTTATACACAGTCTTAAGTGGCTGGCAGGATCGCCATGTAATGTCACCTGGCCCAGGAGGTACATTGTTGCCTTTACACCTGAGGTTTACCAGCATAATAAATAATAGACGGAACAACGATTAAATAACGACATATAATTTAATAAAGATAATAACAATGATAACAATAACAAACACTACATTGTAATAAAGAGGCACTAGTCTTGCAGGGACTCTAACTCTCTGACTCTGACTGTGACTCTGTCCCTCGAGACCTCTGAGTGTCTCGTTATATATTAGAGTGTGTCCCCTTAGCCTAGTGACCTGGTTACAAGATAAACACAATGTGGTGAAAGATCATAACTCACCGAGGCCGTATTGTCGAAAGAGATGTTTTGTAAATACATGACCTGGTTTAGTTATTGCAAATCTGTCTTCATTAACAATTAGCGTTTGTTGTGACTAAAAAGGAAGACTTGCGCCAGTATACTTCAATAAGTGTACTGCTTAACTATGCGTTAACAATTGTTAATAAATTAGGATTGAAATTAATCACATTTGTTAGTTCGCTAAAGCTAATTATATAGTATCCTAGTAGTCTGTATATTAAGTAAACCTCACTAAGTTACTTACTGGTTACTAAGTCAAATGCTTTGAATTTATTAATTCTTTGCACTGTTTCTGTTTCCGAAACCATACTATGGGCTAGCACGTTTGGATGAACTGATATTCGCTCACAGTATTTTACACTGTTTTCATTAATTATTTCCTACACCGAGGGAATAGTTCTTGTTGAATGATAGAATTAGAAACGTAGTAAGGACAAAAACATTTTCAATAATGTAAAGTTTGTCTTTTCGGGTTCTTAAATAAAACTAACAATAACTTTAAACACACACACTATATTAATATTAAAACGTATAACAATATAAAACTAACTATTAACAACAATAAGTACATTTATGTATTTTATATTTATGTAACTATATTTATGTTTAGTTCGCGAGACTGGGGTATCGAATGTATATATATCCCTTCTTCGACGCGGCTTATATATCTCGTTCATATGTTCCAAATCTGTCTAGAAAACGTCCAGAGCGATGACGCGCCTCGCGTCATCGAATGAGTCATTACATTGTCCCCTTCTTAAAAATGAAGTTTCGTCCCGAAACATGTCATGCTTCGGTCTCCTTGAACGATGACGAAATCGACAGGTAGGGCCTTTGTTACATTGCGACGTCATATCGAAATAACAGTCCACGGTCTTATCTTGTCTGAATGGACAGGAATATTCAAGCTGGTAACTGCATACCAGAATTTCCATACCAGTATGTCGGAAGATTACTTCCAACATGCTCCTTACAATTCTCCAGTCCAGGCGGTCCAATCCACAACCCAATTTTGGAACTGCTAATTTCAAAATGTCTTGTTCTAACATTTGTTCTCGTAAGTGGACCAGGGCCTCCCATAAGGCACGATAGGTTGGCTTCAGGTTTGACAGTTCTTTCGTGACCAAATAAAACATGGGCTGTTCTTCATTTAGTATTTGGAGACTCTTCCCAATTGCTGGTCCCTGCTGCCTTAGTTTTTCGATTCTGCCAAATCTCTCTTTAAATTCCCTGGCAATCCCTTTGGCCATTCGCAGATCTCGGGCTACGCAATGAGCAAGCGCGTAGTCTGGCGGCACCGTAAACAAATCTTGCTGTTTCTCGATGGTTACTCCAAATCGAGCTTTTCTCGAACCAGAATATTCTTGCATAAAGTCTTCGAAGGTTAGTTCATGGTATTGGCTATCCAATCGGCGCAAGTCAGCGGTTTCGTCATTATTGTCTCCAGAGTATGGGGCTAATCGATTAAAATGTACGACTCTTGGCTTAGTGTGAGGTGTTCGCCTGATGCGGTATATTACGTCGTTGATCCGCTTCAACACCTCGTATGGCCCCTCCCAATTCTTTTGAAGTTTTGGAGATAGGCCCCGTCGACGTTGTGGATTATACAACCAAACTCGATCGCCTTCATGGTAACCACTCTTCTCGGCGTTGATGTCATAGCTCTCTTTCATTCTGTCACTAGCATCTTGGATATTATGTCTGACTTGTTCATGGATATTATCTAGTCGTCGTCGGAGCGTGCTGACATAATCTTCTCCGGCAAGATCATCACCAGGCTTGCTCCCAAACTTTAAATCACAGGGCAATCGGAGTTCCCTCCCGAATAGCACGTTTGCTGGTGATTGGCCTGTTGTCTCTTGAACGGAGGCCCGATACGCCATTAGAAATAATGGTAAATGTTCGTCCCAATCTCTCTGGTGTTCGGAGACCACTTTGGATAAGTGTCTGATCATGGTCTTGTTCATTCGCTCTACCATCCCATCTGATTGTGGATGCAAGGGAGTTGTTCTCGTCTTCCGTATGCCCAAAAGTCCACACATCTTTTCGAATAGATTGGACTCAAAATTTCGCCCTTGATCGGAATGAAGTTCCAAGGGTACACCAAAACGGCTGACGAACTCCTTCACAATCACGTCTGCTACAGTTCCAGCTTCTTGATTTGGTAGAGCATATGCTTCAACCCATTTGGTAAAGTAATCCATGACCACTATTATGTATTTATTTCCTTTGTCGCTTTCTGGAAAAGGGCCAGCGGCATCTATGGCGATCCTTTCAAATGGACTTCCTACATTGTATTGGCGCATGGGTGCACGTCGACGCCTCTGGGGACCATTGCTTCCGGCGCAATTAGCACACTTTCGGCACCATTCCTTCACATCTCGTGAACAATTCACCCAGTAAAATCTCTGGCGCACCTTCTCCAGTGTTTTATGGACTCCAAAATGTCCCCCAGAAGCACCATTATGGAGTTCTCGCAATACCTCTGGTATTCTTTTCTTGGGAACCACCATTTGCATCTTCCGCTCGCTTCCATCGTGATTTTCGACCTCACGTCTCAGGAGATCGTCTTCTATGGTTAAGGAATCCCATTGTGCCCAGTATGACTTCAATTCTCGTGAATGGGGAGCAATTTCTTGCCAGGTCGGTCTTTGCCCATTTCTTTTCCAAGCCCTGAGGACTGCAAGATCCGGATCAGCTTCTTGATCCGCGCGCAAATTGTCAGGTTGCCATTGGTCATCAACAACGGTGGTTCGAAGAGCGTTGGCCGATTTGTCTTCGATTCTTTTGCAATGTCGACAGTCTTCTGGACAGGGCCTTCTGGAAAGGGCATCGGCATTTTGATGTTTGAGGCCTGCTCTGTGTTCAATGACAAAGTCGTACTCCTGTAGCCTCTCAATCCATCTAGCTACTTGACCCTCTGGATTCTTAAATTGCAAGAGCCACTTTAAGGCGGCATGATCAGTGCGGATCAGGAACTTCTGCCCATACAGGTACTTGTAAAAGTGCTCAATGGTCTTAACTACTGCCAATAGTTCTCTCCTGGTTACGCAGTAGTTCCTCTCTGGTTTGGACAGGGTCTTGCTGAAGTATCCAATGACCTTTTCTTGTCCATCTTGGATTTGAGAGAGCACGCCACCAATCCCGACGTTACTGGCATCCGTATCCAAAACAAACCTCCCAGATGGCAGCGGATAGTTCAAAACGGGTGCACTGATCAACGTACCTTTTAACAACTCAAAGGCCGCTTGGCATTCGTTGTTCCAAATGAATGCTCGATTTTCTGTTAGGCGAGTAAGTGGTTTTGCAATGTTGGAGAATCCAGGAACGTAGCGTCGATAATATGTGCATAATCCCAAAAAACTTCTTAGCTGATGTTTGTCTTTGGGTACCGGCCATTTTTCCACAGCTTTTACTTTTTCTGGATCCACAGCAATTCCTTTTCCGGAAACCACATGTCCAAGGTAATTTACCTCCTTGCGGAAAAGGTGACACTTCTTTGGACTTAATCTCAGGTTGGCATCTCGCAACCTCTGGAATACTACTTCCAAATTTTTCATGTGATCTTCAAAGGTCTTCCCTACTACAATCACATCATCGAGATATACCAGGCAGGTATTCCAAGACAATCCCCTCAGTACAGTGTCCATGAGTCGTTCAAAAGTAGCTGGGGCGTTACACAGTCCAAATGGCATGACTGTAAATTGCCAGAGTCCTGTACCTAAACTGAAGGCAGTCTTCTCTTTGTCATTGGGATCCATTCCCACTTGCCAATAACCGCTCTTTAAGTCGAGAGTGGAGAACCATTTTGCTCCTGCCAAGGTGTCTAGCGTATCGTCTATTCTTGGGAGAGGATAGCTGTCCTTTTTGGTCACACTATTCAAACGACGATAGTCCACACAAAATCTGGTAGATCCATCCTTCTTCTTGACAAGGACAACCGGTGAAGCCCATGGACTATTTGATGGTTCAATTACTCCTTGGCCTTCCATATCTTGTATAATTTGCTTCGCTTCCTCACGTTTTGCCAGTGGTAACCTTCTTGGTCCTTGTCGAATTGGACTTGCATCGCCGGTATTTATTTTGTGCATTACAATATTAGTTTTACCTTTCGTACCAGTCTCAGTTTCGAAGACGTCTTCATAATGTTTGATTAGGTCCTTAACTTGATTTTGTTCCTTCTTGCTCAATCCTTGACAGGCGGAGTCGATTATCTTGGACAATTTCTCAGGAACCTGCACGAATCCATTCTTCTTCGCCTCTATGCGATGAACGACGGCCGACACTGGCGAACACCACCCCAGAATAGTACCCTTCTTCAATGAAACAGGGTAATGGTTCACATTCATTACCCTTATCGGTACAGTCTTCTGAGTCTTAACCAGCATTTTGGCAACTACTATTCCTCGGCCCACCTCGTCATCATCAGCCTTTGGTTCCAACATTGTAACATTTCCGTCCAAATAATCACCTTCCATACACGCCGTCAAAAATGTCTCACTTCTTGCATCCAGAACAACATTCTCTGCAGTAATTACTTGTACATTCCCACAATTCTTCCCATGAAGAAACAATTCCTCATTATTTATTTTTAAAGTGCCTTCTTTCATGTTTAACTGGAAGCCGTAGGTGTTCATGATGTCTAATCCCAAGATTATTTGTTCTTCTATGTCGGCTACGAGAACACGATGTCGGACTGATGTTGGTCCTATGATAAAGTTGACATCCACTTCACCTGCCACAGAAGCTGCTCCTCCAGTTGCTGTCCTAAGTCTCCATTTGCTAGAAAATAACTTTTTATTTCTGGGAATCAAATCGGGTCGCACGATGGTTTTCGTCGATCCAGTATCTAGCAAGCAAGCATAGGTCTTTCTTTCCATAACAGCGTCCACATACAGGCCGTTGGTTTGATGTTGCAGGGATGCGACTTGGCCAGGCGTCTTTGGGGCTTCCTGATGCTGGATCGATGATTGCCCTCGCTCATCGACCCGCTTTAGTTTTCCTGCTGCTCAGACGATGCTTTCTTGGTCACCTTACCACATTTACTCCGAACGTGACCAATCTCTCCACAATTCCAGCATCGCAGTACTCTTTTATTTGATTTGATCTGGTTTAGAACTCTACTAACCACCTGCTCCATGAACTCCTCATTTTCCTGCTTGTCAACAGTGCAGACACGAGCATGGTTCCGAGAGGCTTGCTTTGCTGTCTCAAACTCAAGCGCGTGCGCCAAAGCATCGATCAAGGTTTTCGGTCTTGCCAACCTTAATGCTTGCTGCGTATCAATATCCCGGAGACCATCTATGAATGTCTGGACCGCTAGGTGTTCCATGAAATTATCCGGCGCCATCGGATATGCAAGTCGAACTAGACGAGCAATATCTGCCTCAAATTCCTGCAGATTCTCGCCTTTCTTCTGTGATCGATTCTTCAGTTGGGTATGGTATACTTGCTCCAAATGCGCATGGCCATATCTCATCTCCAAGCGTTTAATGAGTTGAGAATAATCTTTACGTTCCTCAGGAGGCAATGTCTGCAAAATATCACTAGCATCACCCCTCAATGCTATGACTAAAGCAGTCGCCTTCTCGGCAGAAGACCATGCGTTTGCTTCTGCGGCCGCTTCGAATTGCGTCAGGTAAGTTGCCCATGACGTCTTTCCATCAAAGGTTGGTGGCTTGATTCTGGTCCTTGAAATAGTCACAAGTTCTTCTTTTATTTCGATGGGCCGCGGTATGACTTCTTCGTTGACCTGCCTGGGATCAGGATGACTCATGGTAGCGGGTAATTTCATCTCAATCATTATTGCCTCTAAAAGTCTAGAATGTTCTCCAATTTTCTCTTCTACAGCTATGAAAACCTCTTCTTTTAACGCTTCTGATTTTTCCGCTAATCGCTGTTCTAGAACTTTCTCCACTTGTTCCAGACTTTTTTCGAAGTTTCTAGAATTTTCTAGTAATTTCTTTTCCATTTCTTGCATTTGTATTTGCGCATTCTCTATTAATCGTTGTTCCATATTTTTCGCGCTATCCAGATTCTTCTGTTCCATTTGTTCTAGAGTTTTCGCTAAGTTTCCAGAAGTTTCCAGGTTCTTCTGCTCCATTTGTTGCATTTGAGTTTGTGAATCTATCAGACGCTGTTCCAAATTTTTCGAATTATCTATTAATCGTTGTTCCATATTTTTCGCACTATCCAAATTGTTCTGTTCCATTTTAGTTTGTGAATCTATTAGACGCTGTTCCATTTTCATCAACAGCGAATTCACGTCAGCATCTCCGCCTGGAACTTGAAAAACATAATTCTCTGGATCCTCGCCTTCTTGGATCAACACATTGCGAAGCCGTTGCTGGAGGATCGACTTTTTTCCAGTTGTATCCTCATCCCTCTCTTCTAATTCTCGTTTTAAATCGGAAACTTTTAATTCTGACAGTTTCATTCTGTTGGCCATCACGATATTTAATATAACGTCTTTCCGCACTGTATATTTATTTAATCGAATACTTAATTAACACTTAATTGTCTACTTAGTTTATTATTTATTAATTACCCCACACCTGAATACCACTGTAAAGTTTGTCTTTTCGGGTTCTTAAATAAAACTAACAATAACTTTAAACACACACACTATATTAATATTAAAACGTATAACAATATAAAACTAACTATTAACAACAATAAGTACATTTATGTATTTTATATTTATGTAACTATATTTATGTTTAGTTCGCGAGACTGGGGTATCGAATGTATATATATCCCTTCTTCGACGCGGCTTATATATCTCGTTCATATGTTCCAAATCTGTCTAGAAAACGTCCAGAGCGATGACGCGCCTCGCGTCATCGAATGAGTCATTACAATAATATAAAAATATTATTAAAAATCGGATGTGGAACGTAGTAAAAGAATCGATGATCATCCCTAATGCCTTATTCTGAAATCTCTTGATTATTTAAATATTACTAGTGGATAACTGGACATATTATATCTATATTGGTATCAGAACGGTTTACACACCAGTAGTTTGTTTTCAAAGTTAAGTTTAGAATCCGATAATCCAGTAGAGTTGGCTAAACTTTAAACACAATTGCTTGCGCTTTGTGAAGATATCTTTCCGTCACATGAGTTTTCTTTCCAAGTACGAAAGATATATTTTTTTTTTTAGTCGACTTGTCACACCTCCTCACCGCTATGTTGGGCACTTTTCACCCATCCCGGAATCCTCAGCCTCGAGATTGGGCTCGATCGAATTTTTTATTATAGCAAGTTAAATTGTATTTTTGATGTTACAGTAGAATCTCGATCATCATCATTGCGGCGGCATGCAGCTTGCGAATACATGCCTCCAACTCTTCGTTTCAGCTGCTTCTTTCGAAGAGGATAAGTTGCTGAGACTTATAGCCCATAGTTGTTGGATGACGAACTTTGTGAGGTGGTAGAATCTGAACGATCCAAGTACCATGTATTTCCGAGCCTGTCTAACCAGCCTGTTCAGGTGATTTTCCTTGATGTGTTCACCGCCCTGTAGATAAAGATATATATCAAATTTAGTTCATTATATTCGTTATTTTTTTTGTAATTTTAGTTGCGTCATCTAGAATGGATTTTGTGCATTGTATTTGATCCCTCTCCAGGCGGTGCGATTTTACGGGATTATTACTCTGTTAAACGGGCGAGGCTAAAGAACTTCCTTCGTGCGCTTCGTAAAGCGAAATAAAATGCCACGCTATACCTTAATTTTTATGGTAATTTTCCATGTTAAGCGGTTTCAAAAATGATGTGTGTGTGGTTGCTACTAGAAAGCCTACTACCGTTAGTGAATTTGGACGTCTTATTGCGAAGCAATTTTTGTATTATGTTGATATTTTAATGTCATAATTAAAGACGGCAGACTATGTGCGCCGCACTGTTAAATTTAATAATACACATAAGGTGTATTAGATAAAAATGTAGATTTTACAAAATTAGGGCAACTTTTTACCAATACTGAAGATCCATTGTACAGATACAAAGAGCGCTTTAACTATGCAAATATAACATCTCTCAACGTCGAACAATACTTCTCAGTATATAAACATATTATTATTATACTTGACAGTGTGGACGCATATTTTGCCATCTTTAGTCATAATATACCGTGTTCATTTTCTTTTTTTTAATTGTCACACTATTTTAAATTAAATTTAGAGATTACTGGATCAGGTTATATTATTATTTGCGGCTTAAGAGCCACTTTGTGAATACTGTTTTTTTATTGTCAATATATGAATTAACTATTTTCGTTTCCTAATTTTGTATCCTTTCTACTTTAATTTAGTTCGTCGTTTTGTTTCATTTTTAGTAGTCCGTAAGCGCATGTGCCTACGAACGTGCAACACTTTTCCTAGTTTTCAGTCTCGAGCCTCCGTACGTAAAATTAAGTGGAGCTACCTACCATCTGTTTAGTCAATCCACGACCATCTCCATCGACTAAGGGCATACACAATAAATAGAGGCTACCTTTTAAATTGTGCGTACGACTACCGATCTCGACATTTTCCAAATATCTTTATTACCCCAAGACTGCCCATGCGTGCGCACGGTAGCAGATGGTTTTAATTTTTTTCAGATGGTGGTATATGTTGTCTTTTATTCGTCTTAGTACTCCAGTTACTATTGAGATGAAGATTATTTCGTAACCCTCGTACGTCAAGCACATTTCGAGATATTTCACTGTTTATAGTTCTAAATTATTATTATTATAATATGCTTCATTTTAATCTTGCAACTAGAAGCTGTCAAAAGAAACAGACGCAAAAGATTTCGTTTTTGTCAGAATCCATGGCCTACTACTCAAAATTTCCAGAATATCTGTCATACTTCCGTGCATGTTTATTAATTGCAACATGCGAATATCCGATTTAGATTGAATCTTATATAAATCTTATGTATTGACGCACATACGCACATATATACTTGATATATAGATATACACTGAAATTGATCTAATTATAAAATAATGTTCTCCATTCATACAATTTTCAGTAATCTTGAAGACGATATGACGTGTTAGTATCAAATTACTAACAAGTTTCGTTTGTGCGTACGTACAACGTACGAATTGTTTATTTTGCATACTGTTCAGTAAAAATAGCGGAATTGTGACGATGGTTAACGTTTTTGTGCCAAATTAGAGAGTAAATTTAAATTAAATTGTTCATGACTTATATAAATCAAAAAATTTATTTTGACGTGTAATATTTTTTAATGATTTGGATCTACTAAATATTAAAATTATTTGGTACATATTTAGCTCTTCGTTCTTGTTTGTACTGGGATTTTATTTAATCACTTAAGTGAAATTAAATAAATAATTCGAATTAACGTTTCGATAGCAATAATTATAATTTCGACTGGACATTTTATACAACAAGCAGTGGTGTTGAGTCGACAGAGATGCAAATGACCGAAGTTATACGAATATAAAGGAAAAGGTACTACTAATTGAGTTATACAAAGACGTTTTGTATATATAAATACGTATCTGAGATATCATATTTTGTCATTCAGCTAAAAATGTAATTGTAAATTCCCAATTAAGAGTAGGGGTTTGTTTCAAATGAAACAGACATGCAATATACATATCTGTAATTGTACACATGGACAATACACCTCGTATTTTCAGCATTTACTTCTGCTTAAGACACGTGTTTCTACCATCTGTAGGCGTCATCAGTCAAGCTAGTGAAGCAATGTAATACAAATGATACAAATCTTTTTAAGAACAGATTTGTATCTGTATATACATTTACGCTGAAATCGCCTACAAGATATAGCAAATTTCGTCCTATAAGGTGGTGTGATAACCTAATTAAGCAATGCAGTGTACCATTTATCGAAGTCAAGGCGCGGGCTCGTGTGTAATGCATGTTATGTCCAAACATGACCTCGCCCGAGATAAAGTACATACACAAGCATTCGCAAGGTACGTTACACACTTTCAACACTTGTTTATTTAGAGTAAGGACATATAGTCGAAAAGTAGATCACTCTAACATATATAAGACATCCCTTATCAGAGTCAATCGGAGCGAATAGCAGAGTCAAGACAGAGTCAGTAGAGACACAGTTAGAGTCTCTTTTCGACTATCGTCTACATTGTTAATCATGTAATTACCATCTTGTTAAATAGTTATAAGTGTTGGTTTATTAAACTATGTTAAACCTAACATACTTGTGTATTATTTAACGGTACAACGATATCTGCGTGAAGACTCACCGATGTAGCCCTCAGGACCAGGCTACCATTATAATACTTAAAATATCTCGTCAAAAATATATAAAATTGAAACGCAATATATTGGCCAACATTTTAAAGTAAGAACCAGCCTGGCATCATCAAAAATACACCGGATATCGAGAATAGCATCATTGCAAGAATCCTAACTGCAAAGCGTGGGCAACTTGGACGATCGAACGACGCCAAAGCCGACATCAAGAATCCTAACGCCGTACTTGGTGCTGTACAACGAACAACGCTACCAGCCTGATCCTACTCGTAATATCTTGGAACACAGGTTCTTGAATAATCGATTTATTCTTTTCATTGCCTACAAAAATTTATAATTCAATAATCAAGATCATCATAACCAATTAAAACATTTACAAAACTTCTATATTTATTATCCATACATCGTCTATCCCAGCTTTATAATGACAAACATAATTTAATTGAGTAATATAATCGTAATACTTACCAGATTTGTATAAATAATATCACATATTCAATAACTTAGTTTTTTGTTCACCAACACTATTTAGTATAATTTGATACACATATGTTAAGATAGTAATTCCTTTTATACACTTGTCAACGTTAATATTATTGTTACAGATTTCTAATTTTTATTTCAATATATTTTATTTTTATCTCTTTAAACAATTTTTTATTTGTTAGCATTTAGTTGTTGAGTAAAACATACAACATAGACATCAAACTACAATTAAGGGAGGTAATTCACAGACCGACTAAGAACCTGAGGTAATTAATATCAAAACCATTTAATAATCTTGCTCTCCGACTGCTGGCAGTGCTATTGTATGTACACAGAGGACGTTGCATTTATTGTGATTAATTTAATCGCTGGCGCCCAATATTTAAAATTCAACATCGTCAACATAACTTATTATTCATTGTTACAACGTGAAGGCCTTGTATATTTCTTTTTAAATACCACCAGCCAGCCCCTCACAGTAGCATATTAATATATATCAAAGCATCAAAGAAATCGAAGTAAAGAATACCTTCAACGATTATTCAAGATTTGAGTAACGAAAAGTAACGATTACTTAAAAGCACCGAAAATCGACATCTCTAATGTTAAACACGGGCTCACAATTAAGCTAACACGCAAAGGCCGTGAAAAGTTTTACTACAAGTACTGTATATATATACATTAGGGTGGGTCACTGATGTATGAGAAAAAATAAAAGTTCTCGAATCATATTCTAATAGCAATATTTTTTTGTCTTACGTTTAAACAAATAAAAATTGTTAAAAAAAGTTAAAAAAGTCACATCTTGAGCCCGCGCCGGAGCTCCTAAGAATTAAGTATTTTTGAAAAAAAAAACATTTTTTAAATTTTAATTTTTTATTTACTATCAATTATTATTAATTAAAACTGAAAACATTTTTAATTAAACTTAAAAAAAAATAAAACTTTGGTTCTTATACAACATAAAGCAATAAAATCACGAAATTATATTAGTTATTTTTAAGTCAGAAAATCTTGTTTACTGTCAAATCTGGGCATCTCTCGTCTTGATTCAAGTTTCGTCTGTATTAAACCTTCTCTTGATTTTTTATTGCATAGAGTCATGGATGCTTCTGACACTATTTTCACAGTTCGTTCCACCGCCTGAATATGACATGGCAGCTTGGCAAAAATTAGATTGTCACTTTCTTGACACTCAACTGCCGCATTTATTTCTTCAGCAGTGATGTTTCGAAGAATTGTTGGATCGAAAAACTTTTGATTCCAATTTATAACTTCAAAGTAGTTACTTGCGTCAAAATTGATAGTCGGGACCTCAAACACGCGAGGTTGCTTTCCAGTATGAGGTGAGCTTCGTGCTTCTTGAATTCGTCTGGCTGCCAGTTCTCTCACTGTTTTATTTTCATCCAACAACATCGATAGAAGCAAGTTTTCTGGGTGAGCAAAATAGGCGTTACGTTGAATTACGGGATCTATTACTAGTTTTAACTCTGCAGGAAGGTATCGTGAGTTTGTTATCAATTTCCAAAAAAATTTAGACCCATGTTTGCAAGTTGGATTTGTTTTTATTTCAAACCATACTGGAGCATAAACTTTTACACAATACTCAGCTAATACTTTTAGCTGATATGACGGGTTTGATGTAGAAATATATAAACGTAAAATAAGCAGCATACAGTTACAGATATGTAAATTTTTTACATGTCTGTTTCATAATGAAACCATTAAGTTAGGTTTAAAGATATTTCTTGGATAATGGCGTATCAGTCGAAACATATTGCTGCGTATTTCACTTTAATGAAAATTAAATGGGTGAAATAGAACATAAAAAGCAAGGTAACGTACTAAAAACATATTGTATTTTGTGTTCATCTGTCAACAATTAGACAATAACAATTACCGATAGGATAAATTCAATGCCGTTATGTAAAGAGATTTATAATTATAACCTTACGATAAACAAAACGTATAGAAATATATATAGAACGTAATTAAATAGATTGTTTCTCGAATGTATCTGGTTATTACGTATCAAATATTTGTAACATCGATAAACCTATCGATGTTACAATTCAATTGGTTATGTTACGATTCAATAATATCTATGGCTTAAATTTAGAAGAACACAGCCTTACATACTAAAATTAAATAAGAAGGTATCAAAATCATTTTAGGTATTCCAAAGATTCATATCCAACGTACGACGAAGTTTTCCTTTTAAATAAATATCCATGGTTTAATATGGTACTGGTAATATGACTTTTAAATAGACGAAAATAAGCCATATAACAACAGTTTAATATTTAACAGCATATATAATGTAGTCTCGAGAACAACAAACAATTGTAACTATTGCAAATATTGTTTAAGATGATTTTGATAACATTTGACTGTATTTACGTTTACAAATATCAAGCATTGTACCTAACGCTTATAAAACCAGAAATGAGGTACAATGAATTATCGAATAGGTAAATAATATTGATAAACTTCGAAAAGACATTTCAATGTTTAAATAATTCTTTATATGGAAGTACGATAAAATAAATTTTTATTTAGTACATACGAGGCTCGACGGCCACTAAGACATCCATATTATAACATTTTGTTGTTAATCAAATTTGATTAGTTATAAAGTGTATAAAACATTTAAAATTGATATAACAAAGCGAGTGTTTATAATGCAGATGTACAGGTGAAAAAGGCTATTATAGAAGATTTTTCTACGCTGAAAAAACTTGAAGCGTTACCGAGTCTATATAAAAACACCAAACGTTTAAGAAAGGGATACTCATCCATTCTGACCAGACTAAAATTTACTTTGATCATAGAATTTGTACATAATTGTTAATTTTTTAAACATTTTTAAGTTTAATTATTTGTCGAAATGGATACATTTTATTTTCTTTATTTTAATTATTAATTATTAATTTCTTTTGTATTTTGAAATCGAACAAAATATATCACGAAGATAATGAAAATGGGAATCGATTAATTATAATTTCTGTTTGTAACAGAATAATAACGCAAAATATCTTAGTGAACACGTAGGGACTTTGTCTCACAAATGATCTAATGATATCTGTGTTTTGTTTTGTAATAAAATATTCATGAATTAAGAATCAGCTTAAGAATTTATACAGACTGTCCCGTAAAAAACGCCAACATTCATAATTCCGTTATTTATTGTCCGGTTTTATTTAAACAAAAAGTAAATTTAATAGCATCAAAAACACTATAAGATAGCAGTGTTTTATTTGTTTTCAATTGTTTTCATTAATGTCAAACGACAGTCAAGTTTTTTATTTTAAATGGCAACATATATATTTTTGGCTATATTCGGATTGTATTTTCTTTTCCTGAATTCAACGATGTATAACATGTTTATTTTTGATAAACGTTTATTGCAAAAGAAAACTTTATAAATTTCATCTTTGTCTTCCATTATTTATAAATATTCGAATGTGTCATGAAACATTGGAAATGTAAGTATTATAAATATTATTATAAGAAACAAAACACTTTACAATAAATGTCGAAATTGCCCGCCACCTTGTTTAACACATATCGCACATCTCCTAATAATAAAAAATAAAAAAAAAATTTCATCTTTCATTATAGTAGACTTGGCCCAGTCCACTAGCATTATGTCAATGTGCCTTAAGTGTCAGTTTGACTTTATTAAGTTTTCTGTATTATCCTCTTCGAACGTTTTGCCGCAACAAAAAGCGTATTTTCGTTAAAAATGAATAACAATGAATTAACGGACATGTTACAAGTGTTCTTTGAATGTAATAAAAATCGCCTTCAAGCAGTTCGTCGGTACAGTGCTCGTTTTCCGGACAGAGAAGTTCCAGGTTCGAAAATATTTCAGAGAATTGAAAAGAATTTAAGAAATTATGGATCATTTACCAAACCAAAAACACAAAAACGGAAATTCTCCGAAGATAAGGAATTAGATGTTCTTCTTGCAGTACAGCAAAATTCACGAACTTCGATTCGCGAAATTGCACATAATATTGGGGTATCAAAAACTACAGTTCATGGTATTTTAAGAAAACACAAACTTAAACCGTACATAGCTCGAAAAGTTCATGCATTAGAACAAAATGATCCTGGCCGAAGAATCCAGTTTTGTCGTTTTTATTTAAATGCATTAGAACAAGACCCGAATTTTTACAGAAGGATAATTTGGTCTGATGAATGCACTTTTAGCAACAACGGTATTTTTAATAGAAACATACATCGACAGTGGAGTGCAGACAATCCGAGATTTGTAATTGAAAATAATTTTCAAAGACGTTTCAACGTAAATGTTTGGTGTGGCATTTTAGGTGATCAATTAATTGGGCCATTTTTCATAGATGGTTGCTTAAATCAAGAAAAATACTACACTTTATTACACGAAAATCTCCAAAACTTTTTAGATGAATTACCTTTGGCAAATTTAAATAGAATATTTTTTCAACAAGATGGGGCTCACGCGCACAAAGCCAGAGTAAATACTGATTTGTTGAACACCCAATTTGGAAATAGGTGGATAGGAACATCCGGTCCTATCGAGTGGCCTGCGAGTTCACCAGATCTTACGCCCCTCGATTTTTGGTTGTGGGCTTATCTACAAGATCGAATTTATTTAACAACTCCAGAAAATGTTGACATTTTAAGACAAAGAATTATTAACACTTGTCAAGAAGTACCTGCCGCTTGTCTTTTAAATGCGACCTTTGGAGTAATTAGGAGATGTGCGATATGTGTTGAGCAAGGTGGCGGGCAATTTCAACATTTATTGTAAAGTGTTTTGTTTCTTATAATAATATTTATAATACTTACATTTCCAATGTTTCATGACACATTCGAATATTTATAAATAATGGAAGACAAAGATGAAATTTATAAAGTTTTTTTTTTTGGAATAAACGTTTATCAAAAATAAACATGTTATACATCGTTGAATTCAGAAAAAAAACCAATCCGAATATAGCCAACAATATATATGTTGCCATTTAAAATAAAAAACTTGACTGTCGTTTGACATTAATGAAAACAATTGAAAACAAATAAAACACTGCTATCTTATAGTGTTTTTGATGCTATTAAATTTACTTTTTGTTTAAATAAAACCGGACAATAAATAACGGAATTATGAATGTTGGCGTTTTTTACGGAACAGCCTGTATAGTGTGGAGATAGATATTTCTTGCAGTAGGGATTATTTTCCACTAAATAAATATTGAATAACACACAACTTTTACTGCAAGAATATTAGTAAATTCAAAAAATCCATAATGCTTATATTTTTATGGTATTAAACAAAACACATTGTGTCATAGCTTAGTGTTTGGAGGGTTTTTGATGCCCTAGGCTCAGTGTGCTGATTGAAAGATTTATAAAATCTGAAAAGGACTTCAAAGTTATTCGTGTGCACACTGATAATCCTAAAAATTTTAAATGATGGTAATTTGCTTTAGGTTAATTAATGATTTATAATATTATATTGAATTCATGATTTATAAATGTATTAAAAGTATAAACAATAAATGTATTTAATTTTATATCTTGTTGTATTATATCTTTGAGTTTACATTGGATGCTAGGCCTAGTTACAATACAATACAATCAATACCCTGAGAGCTATACTTATTCAAAGAGACAAAAGAGATATTTGCGTGTGTAACGATATACATTTTATATAATTGTAGCTCAACTTATTAGAGTCGAACTATACAGCAATATGTTAGAGTTATTCTAATAAAATTAGTGAAATATAGCCAAGTGTTTTATTCTCAATATTAAATCTAAAAAAATATGTTCGATGAACGTTATCAACATTAGCTAAATTTATTTAAATTTATAAAAATCTAAATTTAGAGGCGTCTGCTGAATTTATTAATATAAATCAAATTATATCATGTTTACAAATAATATTAAATTTACGACGCAAGATTTAATTTAGCTGTGCGCCATTATGAATTCAATATTTAATGATTTAAAGAACATACGTATAAAGTTTTGCTGATTAGTTTTAGTTATGATTATGAAATATTTTTTTCATAGGATTACAAATGGTGAAACCTTACCTACTCTAGTATATTTCGAATTGTTTTTGTCATTGTATATATTGTGAATGTATATAATTTGTGCATGCATACAAATACACAGTTCGTGCCATAAAGCATCTACCCACATATTCACGCACGTATGACGTATTACGTTCCATATTGTATACACTGTACGGAGATGATTTGATAGCAGAGTGACTTTTCAATGAAATACTTGTTTTAAGGTAAAAAATAACTAGTTTCGTACACGTATTTTCATACGTATTAAATAAAGGCTTATTATTATTAATGTTTCTTTTCAATTAATTATTAAGGACCAACTAGAATCGTAATTTTAAGAAATTAAATGATTAGGAAAGATTTTTTTTGAAATCCTAGTAGTGTGGCTGGTTGATCAAACTTGCTGAAATCAGTAGGGATTTCTGTCTTTTTTGAGCCAAGTATGTTTGAAGCATTTGTGAGTGAGTATTATTTTGGCGTTACTATTACTGTTTGTGCACTTTTTTTGAAAAAATGGTCCAATTATCTATGACGACAATATTGCGCAGTCAACTGTGTTTTTTCAAAAATTTAGCATTAATTTTTAGGCGATCAGTATTTACATTTTTGCGTACTTATTTCAGTGGATATGTACCGAAATAAAAATTAGCTTTGCAGCTCATGAACAAGAGAGGCTTCAACTGCGGTTTAACATTTCTAAGTCCTAAAATTTCGTGGTAAAATTGAATTCGATTTTGTTTTGAACGGTTAGCTCTTGAATTTTGGTAATGTTATACCAATTTTCTTAATTATTCGGTGTTTATCAACATCACTTTTAGGTTTATGAATAACTGTCCGAAGAACCCTTTCTTTATTTTGACGATTACAGGCAGACCTGTACCTTTCATGAATAAATTATATAATGCTTTTTGTCAAATTCGGCATATATCCGCTAAATTTAAAACAAGAAAACTGGAGAAACCACAAGCCATGCATGTGCCCAATTAATAGTCATGGCAAAAGCTGCAGATGTACAGGCTTGGCAAAATTTGGAAAGAACTGTTTTGAAAACACTAAATATTTCAATCTTCAATATATATATATATATATATATATATATATATATATATATATATATACATAGTAAATTCAATCAGTTGGCGATTAAAGGTCTGGCTTTACTTTAAAGTATATATATTTAAAACAACCCTACATGTTTCAGCAATGATGCCTTTATCAAGGATATAATATATATATATATATATATATATATATATATATATATATATTATATCCTTGATAAAGGCATCATTGCCGAAACATTCGCATAAAAAAGTTACAGCACGAAAGGTTTTTCATAATACACCCGGTATATATATATATATATATATATATATATATATATATAAAGTTTAGGTTTTAAAAAAGTTAATAACCATATAATAATAATAACTATGGTAATAAATAAATGTGCTGTTAATATTGTGATAATGGTATAAATATCAAAAAAAGCAACCACGTTTGGCAACAAATGATATATAAATTTAGGCTTAAAGATAGTTAATAAGAATTAAAATTCATTAATCAAATATTATTAAATCAAATTAAGAATTGGTTTTAAGTTTTATATAAATTATAATATAAAGTATTATGTTACTTACCTTATATTGAGCTTAATTTGGTAGTAGACTGTAAGATGTCGCTCTTACAATATTATCTGGGTAAGTTTATTATAAATAAGTATTTTTAAAATTAAAATATGTTAATACAATTGGGCGCCAGTTCATATTTTTATCTTATGTATAATATTATATGTATTTTTTCGGCTACTTAGCGGTAGGACGAGATCTTTCTCACAGGAGCCGGTCCTTGAATTCATTAAAGAAGTAAATATCAAATCTCATTTATGTGACAACAATCTATTTCGGGCATTAATACTGAATATTAGTGAAAAGTATCAATATCATATGCATAAGTAACTTAGTAAAATAGAAAATAAAATAAAAGCATAAATTGTAGTTTGTGTTAAATCCAATTTAATGACTATTTTAGTGAGATATTCAATTCTATTGAATTATATATATAAATCAGCTGTAAGTGACGTAGATCACGTGACATAATTGGTTTATATATTTGTGAGCATCGGTAACAAACATATGTTATAATAAATGCAAATAAAATTTCAAAACTGAGTGATACTATCTGATGATTGATAGTTTAAAATTCTAATTAATTTAAGAAGACCATTCAGTTTCAAGATATGTTGTGCTTATTAATATAACTAATTTTAAATCTAGTTTAATTGTACAAATTGTTAGGTTATGTTTTACTGTATTAATATGGATATAAAATATTGGGTTTGATCGGTAATTACGTGAAATCCTTTGTCATTGTATGGATGTCCTAGGTGAAACAGGAATCAATGGATATCATATATATTTCCACAATGCTCGATAAATTTATTGTTCGGATGATGTATACACACTGTCTTCTTATATTACAGGTGTGGTAAGAATAACTTTCTCTTAATTGACTCGTTAGACTCAAAACTCTATATAGTAGTTTCTTTTTTAATTAAATATATTCGATCAACCTATAATCTCCATTGGTTATTAGTACTAAATTACTAGGTACGGAACTTCCAACAGGGTAAAGCGACTCTAGGTACATGTTGATTAATAACGGACTATATTACGGAATAAAATTTGGATACAGCAATATTAACATTCGAGCATATTAACTTGAACAATCAATGATAATGCAATGCGTTTATATATGGCCTGTGAAAGTTGTATCTCATGTTATTAGTGGGAAAAGTCATATTTTCTATTGGTTAGAATGACTCGAGTGAGGTTGTTAGAGCTAAATGATAAACAGCTCCTGGTACTAAAGAAGAAATATCTGCCGAGACTCACTTGCAATGTGAAATATTAGAGAATATGGAATATTATTATTGATCATGATCATTATGTTGATCCAATGATAGAGTATTTATAAAAATAAATAATGGTAGACATTTTCTAACTCTAGTATTTTCACAAGTGCATAAAATAGGACAAATGAAATCTACGAAAATAATGAGATCCTCAGTGATAAAATTTAATGACAAGGTATCGAAAAAATGTACGAAGCTGTCACAAGATATATCTGGAGGTATACGTATAAATAACAGCAAAATATACAGTGATGGGCAAATGTGTGGAACCATGTAAATATCTGTTAAATTAAAAAAAGATATTGTAATAAAATTTTAGACACGAAAATTAGGGATGAAGAGCATGATTTGAAGTATTTTTTAATTACACGGAGTGCTTCAAAAATTGTAAGGTACTAAGTTATATCTTCTTTTATTGTTTTATTTTTTTGCATTTTGGGATTCTCCTCGATAATACGATTTCAACAAATTATAACACTTGGGGGTCGAAAGTATTTTATATTTATTAATTGGTAAGGAAAAGAAAATAAACTGGTCTTAACAAAGTTAAACTTAATTTATGAGATTTTCAAAATGGCCGCCACCTACTTCTGGCCAATAACCCAATCTGTTTGTAAATTCTCTTGTAACCCTCACTATGATGTCAGGGGAAATGCTTCATTAATTCTTTCAGCCAAATCTTGCAAATATCTAGGTCAGGAAAGACGCACTTTCTGTTTTAAATCGTCCCACAAGAAGTAATCTAGCGGATTAAGATCGGGAGAACGTGCGGATCATTCAATTTCGCCTATCCTTCCAATCAATCTGTGCGCAAAAGTTCGATCTAATCCATCGCGAAAAATACCTAAAAAGTGAGGGGGAGCCCCATCTTGCAGAAACGAGATGTTTTGTGTCAGTTGGCTGCGTTCCTCCAATGCAGGAATTATCTGGTTATTTAAAAGTTCTAAATATCTTTAACCATTTAGAGTTTCTTCTATATAAAAAGGCTATTTCTACAAATACAAGTCCAAACGTTAAGCTTTCTAGGGTGGTGCGTATGCTCCTCTTGTATCCAGTGAGGATTATTCTGTGCGCAATATCGACAGTTATGTCTATAAATATTACCGTCCAAATAAAAGATTGCCTCATCTGAAAATGCTATATTATTTACAAAATTGTTATCACGATTACAAATGTTCATCATTGATTCACGAAAGTCTTGCCTTTTGTCGAAATCATCAACAACGAGGCCAATTTGATAAGAGTAGTATTTTTCGTTTTTAAGAATTTTGCCTATTGAACGACGACTAATATCATGCCTTTGCTTCAGCTTGTTTGTAGATAAATGGAGATGTTCCTCTACAGATATGTCAATATCTTGCGTTTTAATATCATTTGTAACAGAATTTGTACGATAAATTCTTTGTAAATTGCGAAAAACCCTATTTATGTTGTACCTCCTTAAAGTTTTGGTACCAACAGAACACGAAATTGGCTGCCGATTGGGATGTATAGTATTAAAAAGGTTACATACTTCCTGATGAGTTATTGTTCTATTACCAAAACCAATTATTATTAATACTCGTATTCTTTTTCTTTCATTTAATTCAACCATTATTAATAAATAACAATTATTTATTGACACTTTTTAATGCCACAAACTACTAGACCTTGTAAAAAAAATAGAAAATTATAATATTCACTTGAACCTTTTGTTCGACAAAACGAAAACAATTTTTATAATTAAATTCTTCTTTAAACGATCAAGTATCAAGCAATACGTACGATTTTGAAAATACCGAGTGATAAATATTCTAAAAATTTTAATTTTCATTTGCATGTAAATCTCAAGTTAAATACTTTAGGCTCCAAGTGTTATAGTTTTTTGAAACTGTAATCGAGGAGAATCCTAAAATGTAAAAAAAATACAGGGCGTACAATTTAAAATAGTATAACTTTAGTACGTTATATTTTTTGAACACTCTGTTTATTTAAAAAGTACTTCGAACGATGACTCTCTATCTCTAATTTTCGTATCTAAAATTTTATTACAATATCTGTTTTAATTTAACAGATATTAAAATGGTTCCACACATTTGGTCATCACTGTATAGTACGAGATAACGAAACACATTTACCAATAAAAATGTCAATTATTAGTATAAAATTTACTAGGAATGAGTATGAATGAATATGATAATAACATCTTTATTTTCCAAGAATTCATTCTACTTATAGAATAAATTAAATATTACAATAAACATAGAATTATACAAAGAAAGAAACTGAATTATATGTACTTGTACATAACAATCATTAAATGAAATAAAAAGTAATATTTTTAAACTTAAACACTATTATATATACTCGTATACAGTAGCGAAGAGATATTTTGAACTATATTGGTTGAGGAAGCCTTCCGCAAGACATTAGAATGAAATCCAAGAACCTGAATATCCTCCATGGAGCGCATATTACGAACAGTAAAATGCGAGTACAACCGGGAGAACAAATCACGATAACTAATACGATATTTACCAGAAATTTATTTACCAGTTGACTATAATCTGAGCCTCTTGCTGAATAACATCGATTTTAAAGGAAATAGTATCTTAAAAAACAAGTTTCATAAGGCACCATTTTGCCGCACGAGATCAGTTTAGAAAACGAGCCGCGATAGCGGCGAGTTTTCTAAAGAGCGAGTGCGGCAAAAGGCCTTATAGCTTAACAGTTATATATGTTTTTCTGACGTTATGCGACAGTGAATGCGTGGCCATCTCATCTTTATTACGCATTACGTTCACGGAGAACGTCTGTCTTTGATATGGCTAGCCCAGCCTATTTTATGCTGCGCCAAATTCTTACATTGCGAAAATGTTCAAACAAGTTGGGAGATAAATTCAGTTTCGGAGAGTATGAGAATTTTTTAATGTAATAATCTAAACTTCCCAATATGTAAATATATACATATAAGCAATATTTTAGAGATTAATTTATATTAATTTGCTTGAACAAGATAGGGCGGGCACTGCTCATCCTGCCCACCCTGACGAGTCGTCACTGCTGAAATCACAGAATTAACTGCACACGACATTGAAGAATGTATTGCGGAGAATTCCGAAGATTATATGATGACGGATGAGGAAATAATTAATAAAATCGTAGAGGAAGGTTCTAATAATGACAATGATAATGCTTCATCGACAGACAGCATACACGTAAAAACAGAAGATGCGCTTAACGTTATCGATACGGTTATTCAATGGGGTGAAGAGAACAGCATTATGGACAGTAGGTTACTTGTGTTGAGGAAGACAAGAGAGGACATTCTTTTCAAAATGTATCATTTCAAAAAGTAAACTAAAATCTATAATTTCATAAATAAATTAACATAAGTATACCTATACTATACAATACAAATTACATTATTGCTGTGAACTGTGCCTTTGCTTATTAGGTCAGCTCACAACAATTGTCCGGATGCCTTTAGTCGTAGATGTTTCTGCTTGAAACCTCCTTCTCTCAAGCTTTCCCTGATATCTCTCCAAAGAAAAATGTGGAAAAAATAACAAAAGTCAAATAAAAGGTCTCAATCACACTTAATTATTTTATTTCAAAAAAAGAAAAAAAAGAAAACCCTTTTCAAAATGAAAAGGGAGCTAAAGCCTGATTAACAGTAGCTTGGAGAAAACAGTCTTTGTAATAAATAACACGCACACAGAGAAAAAACTCCTATGAATCGCGAGCAATATTTAAAACTAATGGATAATTGAGAAAATTTCCAATTTCGAAATCTAAATTATAACCCCTAATTTCACCCGTAAACAGACTAAACGTCAAATCGTACCTAACTTTACTTGTGCGAACTAAACACAAGGACAAATCTCCCCTCCAATCCTGACCTTCAAAATCTTTTGAAATCCTGTGACATGAAAAACTCCCTCAACAAAAAATGGTAATTTTCTTAGCTTTCTATATTGTACATTAATATAAAATAATTCAAAATTTCTAATAAATACAAATATCAAATTATTGTGAAACAGAATTTATATAATGCAAATGTATAAACAGCACTTACGTACGTAACACTTTTACACAGAGAAAAACTATAGTAGCGAGAGATACCAAATATAATATCAGTTAAAAATATATACGAGATCAAAACCACTCGTACGAAAACGTATATGAAAGTTAAATACATATAAAACAAATAAATACGACTTTAAATCAATTCTACATGAATGTAAAAAATGATGTTTTTTACACTCGACTATACAAAGCAACGAAGTTGATATCTCTGTTCTAAACCGGCCAAATAAGCAGACATCGGACATCTCTAGTACAAAATAATACCGCAAGTCGGAACAACTTCCGATGTAAAATAATAATACTAACCCGGTCAAAACAATAATCCCTAAATTTACACATTTAAATATACAATATAAAATCAAAGTACATTTTAAATAAATGTCATAAATACAATATAAGTTCAATATAATTCTTCTACGGGGAAAAATTCACTGCAATATGTACATATATTATGTAGATAAAAAATAAATGTCTTGTATTAAAAGTGTTGCAAATGAAAACGTTCTGTATTTCTAACATTGAAAAAACTAAAAATGTTTAGTATGTAGTATATGCATATAATTTGACAGACTCGCAGTAATCCGCTGTTTTTGATAATTTGGCACATACCAACACCATATGGTGCCGGATTATCGAGTTTGTATTGTACTTAGATATCAATTAATTAATTATTTTCCTCTTGTATTGAAGTAAATAGAATAATAAATTCCAGTAGAGAGAATTATTTTGCCTAATTTGGATTTAAAATTTCTAATGAAAATATTTATTTTAAAACTTTCGTAAAATAAGTGGTGCATACATATTAATTTTTTTTATAAGACGCGACTCTAAAATATTAAATATTATGAATACTATTAATGAGACGTATCATTTTTAGCATAAAAAAGAGCGATGATTGACATAATAACATTCAAAAATGTAGCCCTTGGCATTTGCTCCAATGTCAATGTATTGGTTTGTTTTTGGATCCGATCAGCGTAGCTGACTGATTCAAATTATTCATCCCGTTATATATAGAATATGTTACTTATTTCAGTTTAAGGAATGATTTATTATATTATAAATATCGTTGAGATATTGTATAAATATAGAAAAAAACACTTTTACAGCAACGTAAATAATTTTGATTTTTATTTTTGTAATTTAGTATCATTATCCTTGTATGGAAAGAATTTCAAAGGTGAATAATACCGAATTGCAAAATGAACGTGAAGGTAATATTAAAGTTCGCCCAAAAAATATTGTGTGATAAAGCGTCCAGAACGAAAAGGAACATAATATAGACGACTATTCACGTTTTATAAATAGAAAATGGACGCGTCTCGATGCTGAGTATTACTGTGTAGTACGTGTTATGACGTTTTAAAAACGGGCTCCAAACAACGCGCTTCGTTAGTTCACCTTACAACATCTTGAGACGCCGAACCTAGAACTTCACCGCTAAGAGCCAAGCGAGGGAAACCCCAAAACAAATTCAAGATGGTTTACGAAAGCGACTTTTACACGACCCGAAGGCCTTATCGCAACACCCCATCTATATCTACGTACAGTGTATCGGTATGTTGGATTTGTTTTATGTATAATATATGCCTGAATCCTTTCTAACCTTATATGTTAATGGTGGAAGTTCTTTTTGACTATTTTTGGAAAATATTAAGTGAAAACATAGTTTTCTACAATTTTATATAAGTGTGTACATTTTTAGATCTTTAAAAATTTTAAATAACTAACATTTTATCCAGCTGCATATTCAAAGAAATAGGTATATGCATGTGATAAGAAAATGTAACCAAACTACATCAAAAACGAGATTTGATTAATTTAATGTATTTAATTGGGTCCGTTTGCCAAAATATATTATAATTTTAAATCTAAAGTTTCGGAAAAGAGTCATATATATTTGTGCTATTTCCGTTACGTTGAAATTAACATTACAAGTAAAACAAGAAAAGAAAACATAATAGCCACCTGAAGCTTATATTTCGCTTTAAATTTCAACGTTTCTGGCGCTCCAAATTTAGGCTGACGTTCTTTCCCACTGACTAGAATTATGATTGCATCACCATGTTGAGTTTTCACCGCGCCCACGTAATTTGGCAAATATATTTCGTTTTAATTTATTTTTACGGGACTGTCATTTGGAGAACACGTGGCTTGTGGTACAGTTTTCCCGCATTTGAAATTAATGTAGATCACTATATTAATTTTCAAATGTAATTTAAAGAATAAATGTAGTATGAAATTTAATTAAATGCGAACTAATATATATTACTTATTGGCATCATCGCTTAAGTAAAGAGAAATTTCTAATAAAAGAAGAGTATTTATTTTGTATAACGTAGAAAAAGAAAATTTAAGAAAATAGTTGCGTGTCTTACCGATAAATTCTTTTGCAAATATAGAAGTTGTGCTAATTATTCGGTATTATTAATTCATCTAAAAAAACGATATATTTAATACCTTTAATTGTTTTAAAGGTTAATCAATTTTCAAACAATGCTATAAGTTTGTAAGAACGTAATTTTTACTTAAATTTAAGCCTTTCGAATAGGGCCATTTTATATTATTAATATAGGCGTTTTAAAAGCAAGGGTTATTAAAGAATCTCGTTGAACGTTTTAGCAATAATACCTCTTCTGAAACATATTTTATGCTATTTGTAAATTCCAATCCTAGTACCACATAATTCTGCATTACGAATTATTGTATTTGAATAAGATGGCACGTTAGTAGTTACACGTATATTTTGGGAATTAATAACGCTCTCATCTAAAATATAAATAAATATAAAAAAATAAAGATAAATTATGAATTATTGTTGGTTTTTATTTTATTTTGCATAAATAGGGTCAAGTAAAATATATTTTCCTAGTAATTATTATTAATTGATTTATTTTCACTATAGTTATTTAAACACTTAGGAAATACTAAAAAAAATTAAAGTAGCTACTGAAAACAAGAAAATTAAATTCTTTGATCTATAATCCGTCATTTTTCAAAAAGCTATTTTTTTCCTACTTTAAATTCCTCTTTAACCTTGACATAAGTATTGGATGCAATATTTACTTTTATTATAAAGCCTTATTTATATATTCCGATTATTGCCGGTTTGCTGTTGTAAATCATATGTATTTGTTTGAGGATCCTTCTTAAACAAGAACTCAAGCATATTGGCATTCATATTATAAATTTTTCATTAATCTTTTACACATTCTTCCAACAACTAATTTTCAATATAACAGTATTAAATTATACTCTACAAATATGTATTTTACCACAAACGATATTTTTATTGGTAACTCGGTTATATTGTAGCTAATAGTTTACAATTCATAGTTATGTGCTCTCTTGTTTAGATTTGTCATTAACCCTGACATAAATTTAAAGTGTTAGATGTATTATTTGCTATAATGTGCCTCCAATTCTAGTTATTGTCGGTTTGCTGTTTTAAAACATTTGTATGTGTTTGAAGTTTTTTACTAAATATAACTTAAATATACTATTGACATCCATGCTATATATTTTTAGATAAAACTTTCAACACATAAATTCGCTATATATTCTTTCAACAAGCAATTTGCGACAGAACAACTATTAAATTATACGATGCAGTAATGTATTTTACAACAAATCATATTTTTATTGACAACCAGCTTACATTACAGTTATTTAGTTTACAATTCATAGCCACAATCAATTTTTTCGAAACGATTCTTTTATAAATTTAATTAATAAATGACTTCTACGTTACGGAGGTGGTCGTTAATTATAATTAATTTCTTACATTTTAGCTTTGATTAGACATTAAAGGAACAACTTCCAACGATAATTAAAATCCCTAGTGGCGAAATTCACTAAGCAACTTTGCACTTCTATAATTTCGGCGCAAATAGCTCGTTTTCGGATAAAATCTCTCTTTACGCAGTTAATTATATAAGGCCTTTTAAATAATAAATAGAAATAACATTAATAAAATAAAAGATTTGTTTTAGATGATTTTAGTTTGTCAGGTGTTTTAGACAAACAAGCTTATGAAATCATTTGTTTACTGCATGCATTACTTTGTGATCCTGTATCGACCTTGAGAATTCTATAAATTCTATGTTTATTCTTAATATATAATATCTTCACTTTCAGTTGTTTTGTTTATTGCCAGTGCATAAAGTTTTTTCTTCATAGATAACTTCATTTCTATCTTTCTTTTTATTATTTTCAAATTTACATACTTTTTCGAAATGACTTTTTCCACAATGTTTTACACAAAGCGGGAAAAAAATTTTTTTTCGAAGAATTCTGCACTTACTGGTATTTATTTATTAATTACGGCTTATATTTCGTTTGCGTCATCAGCTTAATTTAACTGATTGCTGTTTCTGATACTTTACATATATCTATTGCCGATTTTGGATTCAATTTATCTTTTCCCAATAATTTTTCTCTCTAATACCCAAAACAATACTAACTTCTCCATTGCTTCTTCATATGAGTATTACCAAGATCTTGAATTCCGATGTAGATATAGTTATATTCTAATTAAAATTTTGTACTATTTGAATAAATCTGTAACGTTTAAAAATTGTATTTTTTTGGAGTCAAATATTTCTCGAATTTCGTTATCAATAGATCATACTTATTTTCTCATTGTTTCTCTTTCTCAAATTTGAAAGTATTATAAATTTCCAGGCTAATATCTCGTATGATATTTAATAACAAAGTATATTTTTTAAGGCTTCATTTTATCACTTCCTGTTGCTATCTATTGATAGCATCAGGAAGTAATAAAAATAATTTTCGTTTAAAATTTTCCTACTCACTACTCACGTTATTTGCTATTTTAATGACGTCTGGTAATACTTCTCTCAATTTTGGTGGGTCGTAATGCCTGGATTTCCTTTATTCTTGTGGCTTCTTGGTTTTCTTCCTAATTTTTAAATTTTTTCAGACCCCTTCTGATATCATATATGGTGGAATTTACATACAATTGGTGTTATATATGAATATTATTTATTCCTCTATCAACATATATTTGATATATATATATATATATATATATATATATATATATATAATTATTTCGTGATCTTGGTATGATATGGTAAATTCAATCAGTTGGCGATTTAAGGTCTGGCTTTACTTTAAAGCATATATATTTAAAACAACCCTACATGTTTCGGCAATGATGCCTTTATCAAGGATATAAAATATAAAATTTTTATATTTTATATCCTTGATAAAGACATCATTGCCGAAACATGTAGGGTTGTTTTAAATATATATACTTTAAAGTAAAACCAGACCTTAAATCGCCAACTGATTGAATTTACCATATATATATATATATATATATATATATATATATACATATATAACTTACAAGAATTATATTAATTAATAATAAGTTAAAAACGGGCAAGCGGTTTGTCAATTAAAACTCATTTATTTTCGATCTCTATATTTCACAACCAGTTTATTACTTCTTCAGGAGATCCTACAAGATTAATGAAGAAGACATTCAGTAAATTAATATATACGGCAATAGCATTCTTCGAGTATTTTGCTATTGCTGTATACATTAATTTATTGAATATCTTGTTCATTAATTTTGTGGCATGTCCTTAAGAAGCAAAAAACTCGTTGCGAAATATAGGGGGCGAAAACAAATGAGTTTTAATTGACAGACCGCTTGCCCGTTTTTAATTTATTATTAACCTATATATATATATATATAGTAGATTCAAGTTATTTAAGGTCTGGTTTTACTTCAAGATGTATATATTTAAAGCAATCTTACATGTTTCGGCATATGATGCCTTTTTCAAAGAATTTAAAATATAAATGACAGTATATTAATGTCATACTTGCTTTAAATTCTTTGAAAAAGGCATCATATGCCGAAACATATAAGATTGTTTTAAATATATACATTTTGAAGTAAAACCAGATCTTAAATCGCCAACTAATTGATTCTACCATAACATACAAAGGTCACGAAATAATAATCTATATATATATATATATATATATATATATATATATATATATATAGGTTAATAATAAATTAAAAACGGGCAAGCGATCTGTCAATTAAAACTTATTTATTTTCGCTCTCTATATTTCGCAACGAGTTTGTTGCTTCTTAAGAACATATAATTTATATATATTATATGTGTGCAGTTGTATCAACTTATACCTTCTTTACATTTACATTTGAACAATATTTCATTCTTGGAAAAACTGTACCCGTCGAGTAGGTAGTAGGAAATTGTTGATATAAAATTATTTTATTTTAAATAATTGAAGGTATTTGGAAACGATTTCACAAAATTAATGTACCTATACTGGTATAATTTCTCAGAATTTAATTCGAAAGATTATTTACAAAAACGCAACGGTAATTATAGCATGACCAAGCCTTATTCGTTGACTTATGAAATCCAGACACAAAGAAGATATACAAACAGACTGGAATATCTAAACATTTATATGTACTTCAGACAGTTTTCTAACATGCATTATGAAATATAGTTTAGCATAAGAACATAATAATAAATTAGGTAATTTATTTCGTATAAAGAAAAAGCATGGGTTACATAAAAATGCAAGTGTAGTAAGAGATTTGTTTCTTGTGTTTTAAACGATTTTCTTTGGCACGAGTTCCTTTGTAAATAGCTACTGTTAGCCTTGATGCTATTGTAACCATCTCAGAAATGAAAAGAGATAGTACGCACATATATAAATACATCTTCTTCGATTTTAAATCTTATTTGTTTACATGTTCTATTATTTTTTCTTTCAAATATCGAAAAGAAGTAAAAAGGGTCACAGATGAGTAGAATTACAATGGAAAATGGAAAAACGGGGGAAGGTTGAACACGTATCGGAAAATGAGTCTATATAAATATTTAAAAGTCAGTCGTTTGATTTATTATATGCTCGGGTGTAGGCGGTCTTTTATTGTTCACTGCTATAAAAATGAATATTTTACGACACAAAAGAATGGTTTATTTTTAATTTCCTTTAAAGAAAATTTCTTATAATTTTGTTAATGGTGCACTTGTTATTACAATGATAAATGTAACAAAATATTAAATTATTTATAATAAATACATAGATATACTTGAATACGTTGAAATAAATAATTAACTATACTTTTTTAATTAAAATTAGATAAATTTTATCGAAATTGAACCATTACATGGTGACGATATGTTAATAATTTAACAGCTTATTATTATACATTTTATTATTTGTTAAATATAAACTAATGGAGTTTTGAAAATATGGCCAGAAACAAGAAATAGTGGTTCAACTTTGTGTACTATAAATGATTTTGTAACCCCGACATCGTATTGGTATAACGGAATTTGATTATATATACCGGGTGTCTTTGAAATAAAAATACAACGTATGAAAAACGGAAAGATCTAATTATATAGAATATAAATCCAAAATATTATCCCAAAATTCCCTCTCATAGGGCGAGAAAGAAAGACATTTAAAAAAGAAATTGTCACGTCACTGTGCGATTATTATAAAGGACGATATCTTAAACTCGACCGACAATAACAAAAAGAATAGTTTTGTTACTGTCCATCTCATCCAGTTGTTACGTAAGTAAACATATGTGTGCGTGAGGTATTTATTATTTATACACATTTTGAATATCTTGAATTCGTAGGCGCCACGTAATACAATTTTCAGGGTGTTTTTAATTTCGGGGTTCGCGTCGCAATTTGACGTACAATAGTTCTATATAATTATATTATACCTTGTCTCTTTATTTCGAGGACATCTGTATATATAGTTTTGAAAATTATTTTTGGAACAGTGCTATCGTGTCGTAATAAATAATTTTATTTATTTTTTTCATAGAAGCAGACCTTTATTGTTGAAAAGATTACATTTACGTTGTGTTATTATCGTTCTCTGGATTATAATAAACCTATTACATTATTTATTTGCTTTTTTCACATCAATATTTCCATCTTGATTTCGCATTTTTACGCTTTTTATTGATCTTGGTTGAATATCGATTAGAGAGCTCGCAGTATTTTGGTCTCCTATATGAAACTCTTATTGAACTTGATCATTCTTTTAGTTCTTTTCTTTTAAACATTCCTCAGGACCTAGTAAGTTACAATGCTGATTTCTGTGCCAAAAGTATTGTACATATATGATTTTTTCATACCATTTTTGTGAGATACTTACAGAAGTTTGCAACACCAAAACAAATTAACATCCATTGATCGTAGCAATAAATAGACCATACGTTAACTGTAAACAAATTACATTTCTAATCCATTTGAAAGAAAGGAATAGAATATTGATAAATTCTGGCAATATAATGACGATGTGGTACTCGCGGTAGTAAACCTCGTCGCCAGTTTGTCCTGAGAAGGACGGCTTTGTCGACGTTTCAATGACATTTATATTTATTTTCTATTCGCGGTTTGACTGGAAATGCTTCCTACACCCTGTACATTGTTGCAATTTCGGAAAGAGAATTAAACACTACATTCAGTAATGTAAACATTTTTTCTGTATCCTAAAGAAACTAATAAAAAAAAATTAGTTAACGTGAAATAAAAAAGTATTAATAAATAGATTTACAGATTACAATAAATGTTGAAATTGTGCTTGGGTAACCACTTGGCCATGATATAATTTATCAACAAAATGTCTTATGTAAAATTATGTAAAACTTGCGGTCTGATACTGTTGATTTCTTCAGTTATTCGTCCCTCTAATTCTTCTAGATTATTTTTATACACTTGACATTTCAAGTGACCCCACAAGAAGAAATCAAGTCGCGATAAGTCTGGGGAACAGGCTGGCCATTAGATTGCTCCTCTGCATCCAATCCAGCGTGCAGGAAATACCTCGTCCAGTAGGCACGAACATCACGCGCAAAATAGGGCGGAGCCCCATCCTGTTGGAATCAAATTTGTTTGGTAGATTAGGTCTATTTGAATTTGGAAATAGCGCTGTAATTGCTGGTACGATATCGTTCCGCAATAAATTTAAATATCTATTACCATTTAAAGTTTCTCTTATTAAAAAAGGGCCTATAATTTGATTTCCCAGTATACCAATCCACACATTCACATTTTGTGGGTGCTGCGTATGGACTTCTTCTATACGCGGACATTAAAATTAATTAATGTCCGTGTACGTCACTTTCTTTTTTTGAACTCTACATTCTCATCTCCAGAAGAAGCAACAAACTCGTTGCGAAATATAGAGATAATAAATAAATGAGTTTTAATTGACAGACCGCTTGCCCGTTTTTAATTTATTTTAGCCAATATAGTACGGTCGGTAATTTCCTTTAAGTTATATATATATATATATATATATATATATATATATATATATATATATATATATATATATGTCAATTAATAAATTCTTGGAGTTTTTCGGCTTTTATATGAAATATTTACAAATATTATCAAATTAGTATGTAATTGCTAAGTAAATGTGGATGTAAACATTGCTGTCTACAAATTACAAAGGAAATCATACGTCCGGCAAACCGTAGACTTGGGTTCAAGTTCCAACGTAGACAAAATTTTTCAATTAAAAATATTGTATGATTTGCTTCATAATTTGTAGACAGCAATGTTACACCCACATTTACTTCGGAATTACATACTAGTTTGATAATGTTTGTAAATATTTCATATAAAAGCCGAAAAACTCCAATAATTATTGGATTATTATTGATAAATTATAATTTATCAATTGATATTTTTAATGAACGGCTGAGAAATTATCTAAACACACACACACACACATACATATATATATATATATATATATATATATATATGTATATATATGTATATATATATATATATATATTTCGTAATTTTCATTATGTTCCTCTTGGTGATATGAATACTGCCTTTTTCAAACTGTAATTTTTTTAATTCAAATTAGTGAAAGTACAAAGTTTATGTTGTAAAACATGTAGGCAAATCATCATAAACAATGAGCTTTCACTAATTTGAATTAATAAAATTACAGTTTGAAAAAGGCAGGGTACGTACTACCGAAACGTAACTATGGGTTAAATATTGTTTTACTTACCAGGCCACTATTCCCAAAGAAAGACTTCGATGTTTCATTTCGTATATATATATCACTAATTTTTTTTCTGATTTCTTCTATTAAGCTTCCATTGCTTGATTTTTGTGATTCATTGGTTTCATTGGTTTGTTTTTATAATACTAATTTTTTCAAATCAAAATTGCATTTAGTGTTAGTATAATGGTATTAAATTTTTATACAACTCTTTTACATATGATAACATGACATTATCAAGAGAAAGCAATTCAAAACCTTTTTCTGTACAAAAGTTATAGCCAAAAATTTATCGAAGCGATGTGTTGTACCTTTAAACTTTATGTATAAAGTCATCCAATAGGGCAAAAATGTATCTTTGTCGTACAGTATAAGTTTCTACCAGACTCTAGTTTTTTTCTACGTTATTTGAATGAATACATTTTTAGTTTAGCAAATTATTAGTAAAAATTAATTTTTACTTAATTGGATTAATTGAATTATATTTAATTCAACTTATTTTCACCATATTATTAGCATATTAGCAAGGGAAAAAAACTTGTTTCCATAAGCTAAAATTATTTAAAATGATAATTTGCCGTGAAATAATGCACCTTTACGTTATATTATATTCCTATTATCTTGCTCTAATATAATTATTATTAACACACACGTCCACAAAAAGTTCTTATTTGCTTACCTCTCACCTAACATAATTAACATACATGCACATCTTAAACTTTCATGTAATTTTACAGTAGAAAGTAGGAAATATTACATGTGAATATGTCGATGAGATAATCTATTATAATTTTATTAATATTACCAACCGTCTACTGTAAAATTTATGTCATTAACACTAATGTCCCATTCCCCTGCTCGTCAATCCATTTCATTCGCAAGTAGTAATTCCCTAGCAGGCAGGAACTGGGACGAACGTGAAGATTTACACCATGGTTTCTTCCAGAGACGTGAAATTCCATGGGAGAAGGTACCGTTCGTCCCAAGACCGAGCCTAGTGCCAGATCCTATAACTGCCTTCGGAAGGAAAAAAGTGGAGAAACAAGTAGTTGAAAGAGTCAAAGTCATATCGCCTCTGACACCGTTAGAAAAAGAAAGAATTCGACCAAAAACCTTACTTACTCCTCCTAAACCATACGTTTCAGCGAGGGAACAAACGAAAGAAAAAGTTTTTTCGATGATGCGCAGAGATAACGCTAGACCAGGTTCATTGCCGGGTAGTGATGATATGGATGTAGTTTTGCCAAAATTGCATAAATTAGCGGAGGTTCCCAACCTGCCCTATAAACGAAAAATGCTGGAAAATTATAATAAATATTATTTCTAAATTTAATTTTTTTTTTAGTTTTTATTAATTACTGTGTTTTTTAAACTTTACTTAAACTTTAATACGGAATTTTATGTGTAGTCATTCAGGTGGACGCAATTAAGATGTAATAATGAAATAAAGTATTTTGACATTGTTATTTGCATTGTTGGATAAAATCCAATATTTTCATAAGCAGTAAATATATAAATATAATCTAGACTTTAATGTTATGCAATTCTAAAATTAAATTCTTGGATTTGTAATGCTTTATTAGAAGAGTTCTTGTCGAAATTTATTCCATTTTTCACTTTAAATTTAGTTTACGATGAAGAGTTAATACTATGATAAATTTCAAATAATTATTGTGATTTTTTGTAGTGTACAGCGACGTTTACAGTAATCGTAATAGTTTCATTTTTGGTGAACGAATCATTACGTTTGCTATGCGGACTATCGTCCAAATTTTTTATTCGTTGATAAGGTGTCAGAAAGTATTTTTGATACCCAATGAACTTACAGTATAACGCAGTGATAATTAAAGAAGCGAATATTGCGCTGTGCATTTTGAGACTCATGCATGAGAGTAGTGTCTATATCGAGTATCATATTTATTTATATATGTCGAGCGCCGTGCGCATTCTTTTAGATGTATAGACTTGTATGGATTGTTGTTGCCCTCTTTGTCCGTAATGCAGGGATGTATTGTACGATTCGTTCGTATAGTGGTATGCCTGCCGAACTCAATAACAGCCGTGGGGGTAATTTATTACAGTACGCGGGCTTCATAATTTAGCTTTAATAATTATTATATTTACCCCGTAACAGTTTTCGATTTGCGAAACGTACATTCATATAGTATTATAGCTCGGGTCCAACTACTTTCATTGCTGCTATTCCTATCGGGCGGCTGTCCTTACAATACATCCCTGTATTCCGGCCAAAGTTTGTAACTCTAGTTATAATATCGTAGTTAGTAGTTTGACAAAATGTTTGTGCCAGACGCAGTAAATAAGCTTATATAAACAGGAATATAAACATAAAATGCTTTAAATTACTACTATTCATTTTATTTTATGTACCTAATATTTAGCGCACACCTATGGCGCGCAGCTCAATTTCGCTTCTTTAGTAATAATGTATGTAAAGTGGAAATTTAATAATATAACAAATAGTGAATTGTAGCTTTGGTCTAATATTTTTAATATTTAGATTTTAACTAGGACTACTTGTTATACCAAAACTAAACATTAATTAGAAAAATGTAACGCATATGTTACATATCTCTTCGTACTTTTCATTGTGCTCTTTGTTCTTATGCTAATTTACAGGATTAATTTCTATTTCTTATTTATCTGGGATCTTAAGCTTCGAAGTCCAAAAGGAAAACTAAATTGTCGTATTTATATTATAAATACTGTTACGTGAATTTTCAGTTGTAAAATAAAAAAGATTTCATAACAATTTTTGCAGTATTTATTGACCAATAAATAAGTAAAAAATATGATTCAAAATGGCCTCCATTTGCCTTAACACATAAATTCAGACGCTGCGGCAATCCATTTATTGCAGCACGTACGTTCTCTATTGGGAAATGCTTTAAAGACACCGAATTCGGATGTCTTTTAGAACACACCATATTCTCTAAATAAATCCGACCATAACTTGTAATCTAAGGTATTAAGGACCAGACTAGAGGAAGGCCAATCATCACGAGGAATAAAATTTGTTATGCCCATGTGGGTCGCCGCTGAATCTTGTTGGAATGTCCATGGTTCACTGTTAAATAATGTGTCAACGGTTTAACAACGCATTCCAAAACATTTTCCTGGTACACGGCTGCTGAGGATTTAACCCCTTTTTCACAAAAATGAATATTTGTCACTCCTTCGTAATTGACTCCCCACCAAACTATTACGGATGAAGGATGATGGCCTCTTTATACTCTTAGAACCAACTCTTTTGCTTCTTTTAATGATCTAGCATAAATCCTGTCATTTTGTTTATTAAAAGATTCTTCAACAGTGAAGATCTTTTCATCTGTGGAAAGGATTCGCTGATGTTGTTCATTCGCGTATCGAGTCAGAAGTTGTTGCAATTTTTGTTTCCGTTTCCTTTTTAAATCATCGGTAAGAAAATGTCGCGTGTATCTTTTATATGCTCTTAGTCCAAGGTCTTGATCTATGATGCGCGACATTGATTGACTCGGGGCTCAACACTTTTTGTTTTCTTAATGGATTACGCCTAATTCGCGCTTTTACTGCTTTACTCGCTTGTTGAGTTCCAACAATGCGAGGTCTTCCTGTTCTTTGACGATCTCTAACATCACCGGTGTCGTCGTATAATTTTGTGTCTCGGTATCCGAACATACAACTGATTCCCAGTGGCTGCAACGTTTTGAAAATTGAAGATTTCTCCAAAGCACACTTATCAGAAACGTGGTTCTCTCTGTCTCCCTATTCCATTATCAAACAGTATTTTACCTTTAAAATTTGTACACATTTGAATAGCAGGAATGTCAACTCATAGTAAACATCCGTCTTTTGTTTATTTTATTTGTCACAGCACTTAATTAAACACCATATCTAAAAAGATTTTTCAATATTTGGTAATAGTTTAATATCGTCACGTTTTCTGAAGCAGTTAATTACATTCTTGATATTTATTTATTGAAGTCGTATGGCTACTTTATTGCTAAATTCAAAACCTTCGAATAAGATGCGGTTATAGTTGATATCCGAAGTGTCTAATATATCATTATTTTAGGGTTAAATTACAATGTATCAATATCATTGTTAACTAATTGTTTTCTTTTGGTCACTCTCACTCCACCAAATGGAATAAGGTTAAATAGAAGTGCTGTATATGCAAGTTTACTTTCATTTAGTGTTTTATGTAAAATCATCTTAGAATCAATTCTCTGGAAAATATGTACAATTTCATTTAAATATTTAGTTGAAAAGGTAATAAGATACTTATAACTGATGACTTCGTGTTAGGTACTTAATTGTTTAAGAATACATGATTTTCCAGCATTTCAACTAACGAGGTGCCGTCATTTACTATTCTGCTATATTACATTTTTTTTATATAATAGTAAAACCTTGCTAAATAATCTTTTTTTAAATACATTTACGTAAATATCATTTGAAATTTAAATTGGTGATGTAAAGTAATTAATGTAGCGAATCTTTTATAAAACTAATTTCCAATGTGTGGTGCAGAACATGAAAATATTATCCACCTTATTAACAAAATAAAATAAAATAAAATGTACAACAACCATAACAATAGAAGTTACTAAAGTAATTTTGTTCGTTCTTAATTGAAAATGAAGTAAACTGTGAAATATCCTAGTCGTTGTTGGATATTTAGATACCTTGGTAATAATCGCTTCGCATATATCAGAATTTTCAATATATATCTACAGTTTCTAACTTTATATTTCATTCACCAAATTAGAATATTACGAGCGCTGTATAACTAGGAAAATAAAATATTGCCCACCGAAACTGAATTCGATGTATTGTGAGCATGTGTGTTTAATTAGAAATTTTAGTTACTTTTGAATCCTGCATTTATTGACAATATGCTTTTCGTTTGCTAGATATTCACGTATAATATACATATACAATATATTCTATGTAAAAACAAAATGATTGATATAATTAAGACATTTTGTTTTGTTAAGTACGGTGTTATTTACGTATTTGTCCTTGCGTTTCTAACTATAATATAATTAATATAAATGAAACGTGGAATGTAAAATAAATAATTTACTTATTTTTTGATTAATTAAAGCCATTACTAAGATAAATGTCGAATTTATAACAAGTCAGTTAGTACAATTCTAATTTTCATTGGAGAACAATTTATAAGTATCCGGTAAGTTAAAAAGATACGGTTATTCTTAGTCGCATTGATGTATCACTTATAACAACAGCTAACATTATGTGTGTTATTTAAATATAAATTTAAAAAAATATTTATTTATTTGTGTTACTAAATAATATTGATGTTACAGCTGGTTTCATAATATATTTCTTTTTTAAAAGGGCATTTAGTGATGAAACATTTCGTCTCATAATACCATTTATCTTAAAAGCTTGTTTTAAATCGGCTTTTAGTTAAATAAAGAAAAATTGCCATTTACCTGATTTAAATAACCATTTAACCTACAAATAATACACGGGCCGCAATCGTGGCAAATTGTAACCATAAATGTTATAAATATGAATAAATTTCATTCTTCCTCGTCAAGCTCATCAATTAGCTTAAAGGTAAATACAATTATGACAGTTATAGTTTCTACCTCTGTATTGCACAATATAGTATAGTTCTGTTAACATATGATGTCACTTGCGGGGATAACAATTTTAAGACAAAAATACAGAAGGCAGCATGAAACGACAGAGATAGACATATTTTAGCCACGCCTCGCGCATCCTGGGTGCCTTCAGATATTAACCGAGCTATATTAGATATGCAAAATTATATCCCTTTAGAATGGAATATTGCAAATCTGTATAATTTTGATAATGAAGCAGTAATTAAATACAGAGCACTTCAACAGGTTGTAAATGTAAAATCATAATGCAAACGTAAATAAATATATTTTTTATTCATAAATTATTTTCAAATATGGATTTAATTACATATTACATGAAATTTTATCGGTTATTTTATTTTCTTAAATTTACTGATTTCCCCAATTAAAAGAAGTTGATTTTCTTTAGAAAAATTCGAGCAACCGATTTTTTGCTAGGCGTAGAATCATTCATTATGGTTTATGCTCAAATACGAAGAAATTCAACATTTAGGCGAATTCCGGCGAATGCCGACGTCTTTTTCGGTCATCGTCGGGTTATGCGCACGACAAATACAAAGTGAACAGGGAGGTATTAGTATCATGTAGTAAAAATAAATATATTAATACGAAAAAAAAATGTCGTGAAAACAACATGACACAAACGTTTTGTAGTACTAAATAACGCCAATAATGATTACAACTGAACATGAAAATTTTACAGTATCTACTAAATAACACTAATACACTATCTCTCCCTACGAGTAATAAAGGATTAAATGATTTATTATGTTATTGGTAAACCAGATTTGAGAGTCGATTATTATATTTATAAAATGTTCATCTATTTTAAATGCATTCTTGACATGCATTAATGTCTTTATAATGATTTCAGCTAAAATAAAAAGTAAAGAGAGAGTAAATATAAAAAATCAATAAGATAGGCTTCTTTGTCGATTTTGTTATAATCGGACGTATAATAATTACTATATTATCGTTTGCCTTTTAATTTTTGTGGGTACGGGTACAATACAATTCAACCAATACATTAAATATTATCTAACGCGCATTCATCCTTCTCGCCTACATAAAATGAACCGACTATATATGAATATGCATATAAATTGTGTTTATTATAGTTGCATTAAGATTTTGCTTAAATTATTAAAAAAATGTTGTTCGTGTGTTATCGATATAAATACAATTCAGCATATAGCAGAAATAAACATATATTCTTATATATAATGTTATTTTTATAATTTCTATCAAGTAACAGGTGGCATGCAGCTAAGACAGAGCTAAAGTCACTAGATATATAAAGTACCCCAATATACTGCCATTTCGGGTCCAGACGAGAAACATTTTATACGCCGAACTCTTACATAATTCATCAATTCACAAATTAATTGATGATCAATTACAATAATTTAATTATTATTATAACTATTAATGATAGTTTCTTTCGTCAATATTAGTCACTTTTGTTAGCAGTTATATTAATTTGTTTTAATGAAAAGAATATTATTGTTTTCACGTACAAGCTTAAATTTTTTTCTAAAATATTGTAACATTCTGGAACACCATGTGGATCTTGATGTTGCTGTATTTGCTCTTGAAATGTTTTACAACTGACACTTGTTTAATATTAATGTCTAGTTTGCGTGAAATTTCATTTCGCATTGGAAAAAGTCAAACAGTTGGGTAACACTTGGGTAACATAAACTATAACTACATTTTACATTCACGCAGTTTTGATAGTTTATTGACAATACTACATAGCTGATACAGCTATAACCGCCATTTTGGGTCCAAAATCTACGTCTCTCTCTAACACAGTTCTTTACCTATTGCGGTACTTTATTTACTGAGAGGTAAATTGCATAAGCGCAAGAACCTTTGTAACGAAATTGTTCACTAGGCTAAGTCGAAAGGGTGTAATAAACAGAACTAGCATCGCCTACTTTAGTTTTAAATTAAATATTATTATATATATATATTTTTCAAAACCCGAAGAAGCCAAAAAATAACAAGTGGCACCCGACGTGGGGCCACTTAAGCGCCGTCACTAGATATATTATATCTAGCTATATATCATGCAGAGGTAAAATCGTAAAGAAACAGAAATTTCTCTAAATCGTCTAGAGCAATATCATATTAGATCACCAATGAATTAAATTAGTGTTGCAACAGCTGGCCAATATTTATACTTGCGGAAAGAAAATTGTAAACTTCTGTAATTTATAATTCGCGTATGCATATATATTTAGATTATAAAATAAACAATTTAATATTTTTTGAAAAGCTGCTCAAGTTTTACTTTCAC